>JACEGR010008024.1:0-41839 GCA_014170235.1 Listronotus bonariensis
GGGGTCAGATTCGGAAAGCTAATAAAATTATCTAAAAAAATAGTATAGCATGTGTTTATGGTTTCTCGCTCCTGATATTTTTAAATCGACGCTGAAGTCAAAGTTGGTCCTAAAGTTACGAATTTTATATGCACGGCGTCACAAAATCGCGATTTACGACTTAATTATTGGTTCTAGCGATTAGCGGGGGTCAAATTCTGGAAAGCTGGATAAAATTATCTAAAAAATAGTATAGCATGTGTTTATGGTTTCTCGCTCCTGATATTTTTAAATCGACGCTGAAGTCGAAGTTGGTCCTAAAGTTACGAATTTTATATGCACGGCGTCACAAAATCGCGATTTACGACTTAATTATTGGTTCTAGCGATTAGCGGGGGTCAGATTCGGAAAGCTGATAAAATTATCTAAAAAAATAGTATAGCATGTGTTTATGGTTTCTCGCTCCTGATATTTTTAAATCGACGCTGAAGTCGAAGTTGGTCCTAAAGTTACGAATTTTATATGCACGGCGTCACAAAATCGCGATTTACGACTTAATTATTGGTTCTAGCGATTAGCGGGGGTCAGATTCGGAAAGCTGATAAAATTATCTAAAA
Organism: Listronotus bonariensis; assembly: GCA_014170235.1. Lineage (NCBI taxonomy): Eukaryota > Metazoa > Arthropoda > Insecta > Coleoptera > Curculionidae > Listronotus > Listronotus bonariensis. The sequence continues at coordinate 597 of JACEGR010008024.1, forward strand.
AATAGTATAGCATGTGTTTATGGTTTCTCGCTCCTGATATTTTTAAATCGACGCTGAAGTCGAAGTTGGTCCTAAAGTTACGAATTTTATATGCACGGCGTCACAAAATCGCGATTTACGACTTAATTATTGGTTCTAGCGATTAGCGGGGGTCAGATTCGGAAAGCTGATAAAATTATCTAAAAAAATAGTATAGCATGTGTTTATGGTTTCTCGCTCCTGATATTTTTAAATCGACGCTGAAGTCGAAGTTGGTCCTAAAGTTACGAATTTTATATGCACGGCGTCACAAAATCGCGATTTACGACTTAATTATTGGTTCTAGCGATTAGCGGGGGTCAGATTCGGAAAGCTGATAAAATTATCTAAAAAATAGTATAGCATGTGTTTATGGTTTCTCGCTCCTGATATTTTTAAATCGACGCTGAAGTCGAAGTTGGTCCTAAAGTTACGAATTTTATATGCACGGCGTCACAAAATCGCGATTTACGACTTAATTATTGGTTCTAGCGATTAGCGGGGGTCAGATTCGGAAAGCTGATAAAATTATCTAAAAAATAGTATAGCATGTGTTTATGGTTTCTCGCTCCTGATATTTTTAAATCGACGCTGAAGTCGAAGTTGGTCCTAAAGTTACGAATTTTATATGCACGGCGTCACAAAATCGCGATTTACGACTTAATTATTGGTTCTAGCGATTAGCGGGGGTCAGATTCGGAAAGCTGATAAAATTATCTAAAAAAATAGTATAGCATGTGTTTATGGTTTCTCGCTCCTGATATTTTTAAATCGACGCTGAAGTCGAAGTTGGTCCTAAAGTTACGAATTTTATATGCACGGCGTCACAAAATCGCGATTTACGACTTAATTATTGGTTCTAGCGATTAGCGGGGGTCAGATTCGGAAAGCTGATAAAATTATCTAAAAAAGTAGTATAGCATGTGTTTATGGTTTCTCGCTCCTGATATTTTTAAATCGACGCTGAAGTCGAAGTTGGTCCTAAAGTTACGAATTTTATATGCACGGCGTCACAAAATCGCGATTTACGACTTAATTATTGGTTCTAGCGATTAGCGGGGTCAGATTCGGAAAGCTGATAAAATTATCTAAAAAAATAGTATAGCATGTGTTTATGGTTTCTCGCTCCTGATATTTTTAAATCGACGCTGAAGTCGAAGTTGGTCCTAAAGTTACGAATTTTATATGCACGGCGTCACAAAATCGCGATTTACGACTTAATTATTGGTTCTAGCGGATTAGCGGGGGTCAGATTCGGAAAGCTGATAAAATTATCTAAAAAAATGTTTCTCATATTTGAATATTGCCGCCAAAATTAGGTTTGACCAAATGTTTCCAAGGAATGTCATTTCTCATTTTTTGAATGAAATTGCGCGCATTCTCACGACTTGGAAACGTAAAACACTCGAAAATCTACCGAGAACGAGTCAATACGGTAGTGTGGCCACTTGTGTATAGCAGTGAATTTGAATGGTTTTTAAGTGTCTCAACCCATGTTTATCAAAGCCCGGCCGGGAGAATATCACGAAGTATATAAGTTGGTGAGTGTGACATCATTATTTTTTCTTGTCGTGAGCGGAAAAAATCAAATTTTATAATATTATTTTTATTGCCTTTTTTTTGTTTTTGTCGGTTTTTAAAAGCAAAAAACCGACTGGTCCTTTGCAACATTTGGTCTTCGAGCCTAGATGGAAAAGTCCTGTTGGAATACAGTAATTTAATTTGTGTTAATAATTTAAATTTTAAAAATAATAATTTAATTATTAAATTCAACATATAAAAATCGTACATTCTTTCTCCTTTTAAATTGTACCCAGATTAGGAACAAAAAAAAATTAGAGATAAAATTCCAGTTTTGGTTTATGCTACGACAAGCATTTTTATTGCTTTTATTGTGTTGGCAAAAAAATGGTTTAGGTTGTTGATATTTATGCCCGGTTTCTTTGGCAACGAAAACGTCAAAATTTGTTATTGTTTACATTTCAATACTTAGTTTTTATTTGATAAATTATTTTAATACATACAACTTAATTAAAGAAGTTGAAATATTATTTAATTTACTAAAACTAATATAGCTCAATTAATTATACATATTTTTGGAAAATATTGTGTTATTTTTGAAAAATTTTGCGTGTTTTTTGACGTTAAGCTGATATTATTAAGACATATTTGCGGCAATTAAAGTTGAATATTTGAAGTTAGACTTGCTTTGTTGTTGCTAATTGTCTAAAATTTGTGTTAGCTGGGTTAAACATTTATTGGTGTTGGACACATAAAACTGTTAGAAAAAATTGCATTTAATTAATTCGTTGTGGAATTAAACAATTTTTTCTCTTGTATTTTAAAAAAATTCGGTGGAATTTTTAAAATATTTTTGTAGTGGTGCCAAATAGCACATTTTTCTTTGTAAAATGTATACAGTGTTATTAAATAGCCTAATTGCATAGGTATTAATTAATTTGTTGTGATATAATCAATGCACATCGTTTTGTGGAATGAGCTTTGATTAACTAATTAATACTGAATAGTGTATAGGCTTATTTTGCGTAATAGTTTGGCAAAATTTAAAAATAATAACAATAAATTTTAATTTTAAAATTTTTTGGTGAATTTAAAAATTTTCTTTGATTTTTGTATTGCGTGATTGTGTATCAAGTTTGATTTGACGCTAAATATTTGGAAGTTTTATTTAGTGGTATTCACACTTATTTTTGAACTTTATTAAATTATTTGAAATTATTTACAATAGTAAATAGGCAAATTGCGTTGTTGCCAATTTTCTTAAAAATAATAATAATTTAATATTATTTTTTTGTTTTATTTTTTGTTGCTTTGAAAAAAAAAATGCCAGAAGTTGAACTTTCTATTTTAACAAAGCTTCAGCGAAAGCGAAAGGCCATCATGCAAAAAGCTGAGCGCTTACAAAAGTTGCTCATAAGGCCTCAACCGATAATAATTATATTTCTGAATTTCGCTCAAGTTTTGAGGAGTTAAGTAGAATTCAAAGTAACTTTGAGGACCTCCATTTAGAAATTATTGCCCTTGTTGATGATGCACAATTTGACAAAGAGGATGCATATCAGTCAAAATTTGAAAGTATTTGTTTTTCAATAAAAAGCATTTATCGTGATATTGTTGAGAATGTTATAGTAAAAACGGATACGGAACGTGCCTCTAATAATAGTTCGGATGAAAGGCGTGATAATATAAAGCTTCCAAAGATCGTGATTCCAAAATTTGATGGTAGTATAAAGAAGTGGCCTACCTTTTTTGATTTATATAAAAACTTGATACACAAAAATCCATCTTTAACTGATATTGAACGTTTTCAGTTTCTTACGTCATATTTGGAAAAGATGCTGCTGTTATTATAAAAGGTCTTCCTATTACGGAAGCCAATTACGCAACAGCATATGATGCGCTTGTGGCTAGATATCAAAATGAACGTGTTTTAATAACTGATTATTGGTTTTCGCTGTATAACGCGGCCGTGGTAAAAAATGAGTCATCTGAAAATTTACGAAATTTACTTTCGACATTTTCTGAAAATTTAGCCGCCTTAGATCAGTTTAGTCATGATATGTGGGATTTTACCAAATTTAATTTGTTATTACAAAAACTTAGTCCATCATTGAAAACTAGATTTGAATTAGAAAATAGCAGCAACACTATTCCTAAGTATGATGATCTTTATAAATTCCTGGAAAGAAATTGTAGGGCTTTAGAAAATAGCTCCCTTACTTCTAGGAAATCTGGTGTAAACGAGAATCCTCGAGAGAACCAAGGTACAAAATTTGGTGCAGCGGGTAGAGGAAAAGGTCACTTTGCTTTTTCTACTTCGGTATCAAAAAAATGTATGCAAGTTTTGCAGAGAGGGTGTTCACTCGTTAGTCTTGTGTGATGCCTTTCTAAAGTGTGATGTGCGTGATCGGCATCGATTTGTGAAAAGGATGCGTTTATGTTTCAATTGTTTTGAAGATTCTCATGGTTTGGGTTCGTGTCCATCCTCATCTTCCTGTGGCGTATGTGATAAACGTCATCATGTTCTGTTGCACTTTCCAGGTGTGTCCGGAAAGGCTCATTCCTCAGGAAGTGGTAATAAACCTAGTGTGGAACACAAAAACGAAAATAAAGGTATGCAGGTGATGACTAGTACGGCTTGTGATCTTCAGGATAACTATGTGATGTTGGCTACTGCTGTTGTGTCAGTGGAAGATAGAAAAGGGATTCCTGTGAGGTGCCGTGTGTTGCTTGATTCTGCTAGTCAGGCTTCCTTTATCAGTAATTCGTGTGCTCTTAAACTGGATCTTCAAAGAACATATTCGTCAACTCCTATACATGGCATTAATAGGATGTCGACCATTTCAAATTTAGGTACCGCCTCTTGTGTTTTAAGCCCCCATAAAAAACCTAATCCATCTTTGAATGTGCAAGCCATTGTTGTACCTTATATTTGTACGACAGGACCTTGTCTTTCCGCAGGCTTGCGGAAATGGAAATATTTGGATAATCTTTCTCTAGCCGAGCTAGATTTTGGAAGGCCTAATGAGATTGATATTTTGCTAGGAGCGGATGTGTTTGGTGATATCTTGCTTCCGGGTTTTATTCGGGGTCAGAACGGCGGTCCAAGTGCAATTAATACTGTGTTTGGATGGGTCCTTATGGGCAACATTCAGTCATATTCCTCGCAGAAATTGTGTAGCCTGTTGACGTGTACGACGGAGCTGAATGATTGTGTGAAACGTTTCTGGGAATTAGAGTGTGTGCCAGAAACCAGCTCAATGTCTGCAGAAGATGAATTATGTGAAAGTGCTTTTGTGGCTAAATGTGATCGAACGAAAAGTGGAAGATATGTGGTGCCACTTCCCTTTCGTGAATATCCTCCGCTTTTGGGAGAATCTAGAAATGCTGCCTTACGCAGATTTCATTTGTTGGAAGCTCGTTTCAAGAAAAATCCCATATTGCATAAAAATTATGTTGAATTTATGCAGGATTATATTGATCAAGGACATATGTCTGCGGTGAATGACTGTTCTTCAGATCAAACGTATTTTATTCCCCACCATGGTGTCATGAAATCAGATTCATCGAAGCTGCGTGTGGTCTTTGATGCATCGGCGAAAACGTCTAATGGGTTGTCATTGAATGATGTGTTGCTGACTGGACCTAAGCTTCAACGAGATATTACTTCAATTTTGATGTCATTTCGAATGTTTAAGTATGTCTTCACGACCGATATTCGGCAGATGTACCGACAAATATTGGTTCGTGATGAATTCCTTAATTATCAGCGTATATTATGGAGAAGCTCTCCTCTACTACCACTCCAAGAGTTTATGCTGAATACGGTGACTTATGGTGTATCGTCCAGTCCATATTTGGCTATACGAACTTTGTTGCAGCTCGCCAAGGATGAGGAGACAAGTTTCCGTTAGCAGCAAATATACTTAAAAATTATTGTTATGTTGATGATGCAATAGGCATGGCGGACTCAGTGGAAGAAGCCTTGGATGCCCAGCAGCAATTGACGTCGCTATTGCAGTTGGGGGATTTGAACTTAGGAAGTGGAGCAGCAATTGTTCTAAATTATTGACTTCTGTCCCTGAAGCTCATCAACAGACCATTTCATTCGATAACAACGAACATTCAGGCATCAAAATTTTGGGCTTGCAGTGGTCTCCAATATTAGACTGTTTTTCATATGAGGTGAAACCTATTGACCGACCTTGCACTAAGAGAAATATTCTTTCAGAGATTGCCAGGATCTATGATCCCCTGGGATTCCTTGCTCCAATAGTTATAGTAGCAAAGTGCCTTATTCAATTGCTATGGTTGGAAGGTTTGGATTGGGATGAAACACCCTCTGCGCAAATTGTGAACCAGTGGCAGATGTTTGTTTCCCAACTTCATAATTTGACTACTTTGGCCATTCCTCGTTTAGTAACACAGGTGAATGTTGTTGCTTCTGAACTACATGGGTTCTGTGATGCTTCCGAAAAGGCTTATGCCTCCGTAGTGTATTTGAGGCAGGTGTCAGACTTAGGTGAAGTTAAAGTGTCTTTATTGTGTGCGAAAAGTAGGGTGGCTCCATTAAAGCGGCTGTCTATACCGCGACTAGAGCTGTGTGCAGCATTATTGCTAAGTGAGTTGGTTAATTTTGTAACCACATGTTTGAGCAATTTAAAAATTGATAATGTATTTGCTTGGTCGGATTCCAGTGTTGCGTTGGCTTGGATTAAATCATCTCCCCACCGATGGAAAACCTTTGTAGCCAATCGGGTGTCGGAGATTCAGGAAAAGATTCCACCTTCGCGCTGGTTTTATGTCAGTGGAAAAGAGAACCCGAGTGATTGTGCTTCTCGCGGGTTTTTCCAGAGCAATTTCTTAACCATCCGCTATGGTGGGCAGGGCCTCCATGGCTTCAGAAATCTAGTGATTGTTGGCCATTGGGTAAGAAATTCAATTTATTGTCTGAAGACTTCGAATGTGAAGAGCGGAAGATAGTGTGTGCATGTAATCTTCCCCCTCTAATAGTTTTTGGAATTGTTGTGGAAATTTTCTTCATTTAATAAAATCAAGCGTATTGTGGCTTATTGTTTGCGTTTTTAAATAATTCCCGCACGCCTCGTGTAGCATTTGACACCCTGACAGATTGTGAGCTGTACAGGGCCGTGGTGTGCTTAGTTAAAATGGTCCAGCAGACGGAATTTAGGGAAGATTTACTTAAGATTCAAAGTGGAAAATCGTGCTCCAAACCATTAAGTAAATTGGCACCTTTTCTTGATAAAGACGGAGTAATTAGAGTCGGCGGACGTTTGAGAAATTCTGACTTGCCGCAGGATTCTAAACATCCAATGCTGCTGCCCAGAGCACATCGACTAACAGAACTGTTAATTGAATCAGTTCATCGTGAAAATGGTCATGTTGGACCTCAGACTTTGCAATATCTTTTAATGCAACAGTTTTGGATTCTATCAGTGAGACGTGCTATTAATCATGTATTGTCAAAATGCGTGCGATGCTTCCGTGTCAAACCCACTAATGTTTTGCCATTTATGGGTGACTTGCCTATTGCACGTGTGTCTCAGGTTAAGCCGTTTTGTCACACTGGAGTGGATTTTATGGGTCAGTGCAGATGACGTTGGGGAAAACGACGTGGTGTCTGTAGTCAAAAGGCATATATCTGTGTCTTTGTATGCCTAGCCACTAAGGCTATGCATCTTGAAGTTGTCTCGGATTTGTCGGCGGCTGCATTTTTGGCAGCTTTGCGTAGATTTATTGGTCGTAGGGGTAAATGTACGGATCTTTATAGTGATCAGGGTACCAATTTTATTGGTGCGAATAATTTGCTTCAAAATTATTGTAAAGAGGCTTCTGTGCCGATAAAATGGCATTTTAACCCTCCAGCATCTCCTCATTTTGGAGGTTTATGGGAGGCGGGGTTAGATCGGTAAAAACTCATTTACGGCGCATAATAGGTAACCAGGTTCTTACTTATGAGGAGCTGTCAACAGTGTTGATCCAGATAGAATCTATTCTAAATTCTAGACCCCTCTGTCAAATGAGTCCTGATCCCAATGATTTGGCAAGTCTCACCCCCGGACATTTCTTAACGTTGGAGCCCCTGACTGCTCCTCCCGATGATGATTTAAGGTTTATTAATTGTAACCGCCTTTCTAGATGGCAATTACTCCAACAAATGCAACAGCATTTTTGGCAACGTTGGTCCAAGGAGTACTTGCATACCCTCCAACAGAGGCATAAATGGAATCATAATGAAAATTCTCCTTGTGTTGGTGATTTAGTTGTGATAAAGGAGGAAAATTTACCCCCTTTACAGTGGACGCTAGGACGCATTACCAAATTGTATCCTAGCCCTGATAATCATGTGCGTGTCGTAAGTGTACGTACGGCTAAGGGTCTACTTGACAGACCACTAGTTAAAGTGTGCGCATTGCCAACACAATAAACTTGCAGAAAGTATTTTTAGTTTTTAGTGTTTAGTTTTAAGTTTTGGGTACATGTAATTAGAGAAAAAATAATTTTGTTATTTTTGGTGGGCGGAATGTTTAGAATTGATAAAATTAGTTTCTCATATTTGAATATTGCCGCCAAAATTAGGTTTGACCAAATGTTTCCAAGGAATGTCATTTCTCATTTTTGAATGAAATTGCGCGCATTCTCACGACTTGGAAACGTAAAACACTCGAAAATCTACCGAGAACGAGTCAATACGGTAGTGTGGCCACTTGTGTATAGCAGTGAATTTGAATGGTTTTTAAGTGTCTCAACCCATGTTTATCAAAGCCCGGCCGGGAGAATATCACGAAGTATATAAGTTGGTGAGTGTGACATCATTATTTTTCTTGTCGTGAGCGGAAAAAATCAAATTTTATAATATTATTTTTATTGCCTTTTTTTTGTTTTTGTCGGTTTTTAAAAGCAAAAAACCGTGGTTTCTCGCTCCTGATATTTTTAAATCGACGCTGAAGTCGAAGTTGGTCCCTAAAGTTACGAATTTTATATGCACGGCGTCACAAAATCGCGATTTACGACTTAATTATTGGTTCTAGCGATTAGCGGGGGTCAGATTCGGAAAGCTGATAAAATTATCTAAAAAAATAGTATAGCATGTGTTTATGGTTTCTCGCTCCTGATATTTTTAAATCGACGCTGAAGTCGAAGTTGGTCCTAAAGTTACGAATTTTATATGCACGGCGTCACAAAATCGCGATTTACGACTTAATTATTGGTTCTAGCGATTAGCGGGGGTCAGATTCGGAAAGCTGATAAAATTATCTAAAAATAGTATAGCATGTGTTTATGGTTTCTCGCTCCTGATATTTTTAAATCGACGCTGAAGTCGAAGTTGGTCCTAAAGTTACGAATTTTATATGCACGGCGTCACAAAATCGCGATTTACGACTTAATTATTGGTTCTAGCGATTAGCGGGGGTCAGATTCCGGAAAGCTGATAAAATTATCTAAAATAGTATAGCATGTGTTTATGGTTTCTCGCTCCTGATATTTTTAAATCGACGCTGAAGTCGAAGTTGGTCCCTAAAGTTACGAATTTTATATGCACGGCGTCACAAAATCGCGATTTACGACTTAATTATTGGTTCTAGCGATTAGCGGGGGTCAGATTCGGAAAGCTGATAAAATTATCTAAAAAAATAGTATAGCATGTGTTTATGGTTTCTCGCTCCTGATATTTTTAAATCGACGCTGAAGTCGAAGTTGGTCCTAAAGTTACGAATTTTATATGCACGGCGTCACAAAATCGCGATTTACGACTTAATTATTGGTTCTAGCGATTAGCGGGGGTCAGATTCGGAAAGCTGATAAAATTATCTAAAAAATAGTATAGCATGTGTTTATGGTTTCTCGCTCCTGATATTTTTAAATCGACGCTGAAGTCGAAGTTGGTCCTAAAGTTACGAATTTTATATGCACGGCGTCACAAAATCGCGATTTACGACTTAATTATTGGTTCTAGCGATTAGCGGGGGTCAGATTCGGAAAGCTGATAAAATTATCTAAAAAATAGTATAGCATGTGTTTATGGTTTCTCGCTCCTGATATTTTTAAATCGACGCTGAAGTCGAAGTTGGTCCTAAAGTTACGAATTTTATATGCACGGCGTCACAAAATCGCGATTTACGACTTAATTATTGGTTCTAGCGATTAGCGGGGGTCAGATTCGGAAAGCTGATAAAATTATCTAAAAAAATAGTATAGCATGTGTTTATGGTTTCTCGCTCCTGATATTTTTAAATCGACGCTGAAGTCGAAGTTGGTCCTAAAGTTACGAATTTTATATGCACGGCGTCACAAAATCGCGATTTACGACTTAATTATTGGTTCTAGCGATTAGCGGGGGTCAGATTCGGAAAGCTGATAAAATTATCTAAAAAAATAGTATAGCATGTGTTTATGGTTTCTCGCTCCTGATATTTTTAAATCGACGCTGAAGTCGAAGTTGGTCCTAAAGTTACGAATTTTATATGCACGGCGTCACAAAATCGCGATTTACGACTTAATTATTGGTTCTAGCGATTAGCGGGGGTCAGATTCGGAAAGCTGATAAAATTATCTAAAAAATAGTATAGCATGTGTTTATGGTTTCTCGCTCCTGATATTTTTAAATCGACGCTGAAGTCGAAGTTGGTCCTAAAGTTACGAATTTTATATGCACGGCGTCACAAAATCGCGATTTACGACTTAATTATTGGTTCTAGCGATTAGCGGGGGTCAGATTCGGAAAGCTGATAAAATTATCTAAAAAAATAGTATAGCATGTGTTTATGGTTTCTCGCTCCTGATATTTTTAAATCGACGCTGAAGTCGAAGTTGGTCCTAAAGTTACGAATTTTATATGCACGGCGTCACAAAATCGCGATTTACGACTTAATTATTGGTTCTAGCGATTAGCGGGGGTCAGATTCGGAAAGCTGATAAAATTATCTAAAAAAATAGTATAGCATGTGTTTATGGTTTCTCGCTCCTGATATTTTTAAATCGACGCTGAAGTCGAAGTTGGTCCTAAAGTTACGAATTTTATATGCACGGCGTCACAAAATCGCGATTTACGACTTAATTATTGGTTCTAGCGATTAGCGGGGGTCAGATTCGGAAAGCTGATAAAATTATCTAAAAAAATAGTATAGCATGTGTTTATGGTTTCTCGCTCCTGATATTTTTAAATCGACGCTGAAGTCGAAGTTGGTCCTAAAGTTACGAATTTTATATGCACGGCGTCACAAAATCGCGATTTACGACTTAATTATTGGTTCTAGCGATTAGCGGGGGTCAGATTCGGAAAGCTGATAAAATTATCTAAAAAAATAGTATAGCATGTGTTTATGGTTTCTCGCTCCTGATATTTTTAAATCGACGCTGAAGTCGAAGTTGGTCCTAAAGTTACGAATTTTATATGCACGGCGTCACAAAATCGCGATTTACGACTTAATTATTGGTTCTAGCGATTAGCGGGGTCAGATTCGGAAAGCTGATAAAATTATCTAAAAAATAGTATAGCATGTGTTTATGGTTTCTCGCTCCTGATATTTTTAAATCGACGCTGAAGTCGAAGTTGGTCCTAAAGTTACGAATTTTATATGCACGGCGTCACAAAATCGCGATTTACGACTTAATTATTGGTTCTAGCGATTAGCGGGGTCAGATTCGGAAAGCTGATAAAATTATCTAAAAAATAGTATAGCATGTGTTTATGGTTTCTCGCTCCTGATATTTTTAAATCGACGCTGAAGTCGAAGTTGGTCCTAAAGTTACGAATTTTATATGCACGGCGTCACAAAATCGCGATTTACGACTTAATTATTGGTTCTAGCGATTAGCGGGGGTCAGATTCGGAAAGCTGATAAAATTATCTAAAAAAATAGTATAGCATGTGTTTATGGTTTCTCGCTCCTGATATTTTTAAATCGACGCTGAAGTCGAAGTTGGTCCTAAAGTTACGAATTTTATATGCACGGCGTCACAAAATCGCGATTTACGACTTAATTATTGGTTCTAGCGATTAGCGGGGGTCAGATTCGGAAAGCTGATAAAATTATCTAAAAAAATAGTATAGCATGTGTTTATGGTTTCTCGCTCCTGATATTTTTAAATCGACGCTGAAGTCGAAGTTGGTCCTAAAGTTACGAATTTTATATGCACGGCGTCACAAAATCGCGATTTACGACTTAATTATTGGTTCTATCGATTAGCGGGGGTCAGATTCGGAAAGCTAATAAAATTATCTAAAAAAATAGTATAGCATGTGTTTATGGTTTCTCGCTCCTGACTATTTTTAAATCGACGCTGAAGTCGAAGTTGGTCCTAAAGTTACGAATTTTATATGCACGGCGTCACAAAATCGCGATTTACGACTTAATTATTGGTTCTAGCGATTAGCGGGGGTCAGATTCGGAAAGCTGATGAAATTATCTAAAAAAATAGTATAGCATGTGTTTTATGGTTTCTCGCTCCTGATATTTTTAAATCGACGCTGAAGTTGAAGTTGATCCGAAAGTTCACGAATTTTATATGCACGGCGTCACATAATCGCGATTTACGACTTAATTACTGGTGTCTATCGATTAGCGGGGGTCAGATTCGGAAAGCTAATGAAATTATCTAAAAAAATAGTACTGGCATGTGTTAATGGTTGCTTGCTCCTAATATATTTTAAATTGACGATAAATGTATAATAAATGTATTTTTTTAGTTGGTATCTTCGTGGACAATAAACAGTTTAGTTAATGGAGTGTATGCATTCGGATTTTTGTTTATGCTGCCACAATTTGTTCATTAACTACCGACTAAAATCCGTAGCAGCCCTGCCCTGGAGGGGCTTTTACATACCAGGGCGTTCAATACGTCTCATTGATGACATTTTTGCATTTATTATAACAATGCCAACAGCTCACAGGGGTGGCGTGTTTGAGGGATGATGTTGTGTTTTTTTAATTTATTTGTACCAAAGATGGTAGTATATTTTCCAATATGGCCGACTCGTTTAATTGTTTTTATTATATTTTGTGATTTTTAAAAAATATTTACGTAATTTTCTTTAATTTTGTGATTTATTGGTAATAAAAACAATTAATTATTGAACAACGACGCGATGGTTTGTACTTAGTTGCTTCAGTAATGACAGTGCTGCCAACATCTCGAAAGAAAAGTCACTAAACATTACTGCATACATAAACTGCCATTTTAGGGCTCTGGTTTGACTTCCCTACCCAATGTCTAAAAAATAGGGCAAAAAATGGTAATTAATCATAATTTTTTTGTATTTTAGGTTGTATCCCGTGGATACTTCCCGAACTGATGATATCAATGGTGAAGTTATTCCAGAATCAACAATCGATTCTAAAGAAAAGGTGGAAAATAAAAAAGATAAATAAGTACAAAATAGTATAAAATTGATAGCGAGAATTAATTTAATCTTTTAAATTGATTGTGGTATACTTTTTACTCTAAGAATTTGAATATCATGCACATGCAGTTATGAATTGAAGGATGGATCATGCACATGCAGTTATGAATTGAAGGAACATTTGGTAATTCACCGTGACCTACGTAATTTTATAAAGGCCTGCAGGATATGGTCACGTGATCATTTGTGACGTAGGCACCCGGGTGAGCACCTCTTGGTAGCGACACAGGTGGCTATCGTTGAAAGCATAGAACAAAAAATAGTATGTTGAAAACCGAATTCTGTCGGTATTATCAACCCATAAAAGAACAATTAGATATAATTTCTAGTAGCTTTATGAGCGCGTTGAAAAACAAACTTTTGAAAAGTGTGAAAATTTAAATGTTATTTTAATTTAGTATTAGTACTGTAAAAGCCTTTTGGTTGTTTATAGACGTTGATAGAACAAAAGTGAGTTAATTTTGGTGTTTTGCAATTTCTTAGTATCAATTTCATAAAGAGTTTTTGGTTGTTTACCTACTTTCCGTGAGTTTGACAAGGTGCGTGTTTTAAAGTGTAAGCTAGTTTTCTATTTAGGTTTAAGTTACTTATTTTAAAAAAAGCCGCGTGTGTTGTTTTTCGGGCTGTTGTAGCAATTATACAATATAAATCCATTCCCATTTTAAAATATTAAATGAATATGAAAATGGCATCCAAAAGGCAGCTGACCTTGCGTGTGCCTCACTTCTGCCAGACAAATCTAAAGAGAGGTACCATCAAACATATAAATCGTTTTCTGAATGGCTTGCTACAAAAAATGTGAGGCGGATTGACGAGAATGTGATGTTGGCGTATTTTCAAGAAAAATCCGAGTCTTTATCACCACCAACCCTCTGGTCTGTATATTCCATGCTCAAGTTAACAATTTCCGTAAACAAAAATCAAGATATTTCGGAGTTCAAGAAACTAGTTGCTTTTATTAAAAGGAAAAACGATGGTTATGAGGCAAAAAAGTCAAAAATTTTTAAAAAAGAAGAAATTATAAAGTTTTTACTTAACGCGCCTGATCAAAGTTACTTAGCAATGAAAGTAATAGCCATTATGGGAGTGGTTGGGGCATGCCGGACAGACGAAATATACAGAATGAAGCTAAGTGATGTAGAAATAAGAAATGACGTGGCTATAGTAAAAATAGTGGAGTCTAAAAATAAAGTTAAAAGAAACTTTGTAGTAACCAACGATGAAGGCTCAGTTCCTTATGTCAGATTTCTACAGGAATATATTAAGCTGAGACCAAGGAATGCTCTAGATGAGCGCTTATTGTATCGTTATGAAAGAGGTAAATGGTTTAATCAAGTAATTGGAAAGCACACTATTTCAAATGTACCTAAAGAAATTGCGAAGTTTTTGAAGCTTGAAGACATCAGTAGATACAATGGCCATTCTTTTAGAAGAACGTCAACTACGTTCCTTGCCAATGCTTCGGATGTCGATATTTTGGACTTAAAAAGGCATGGAGGTTGGAAGTCTTCTTCTGTTGCGGAGGGACATATTGCTGAATCCTATAGTAATTAGATGGAAATTTCAAAGAAGATTTTACACGAAATTCCTACCAATATTTCCTCTAATGAAGTAACAGTGAAAAATATGAATATTAACGTAGTTAAAGGTGATAACGATACCCCAACAACAAATTTAAAAACTGTTAATTCAATTATTATTCCTCCAATTTCTTTTGCTAATTGCTCAAATTGCACAATTACTTTTAATGTCAATACCTAACCTAGTTTTTTTTAATATTTTGTCATAAATTATTTACTTTTTATAAATAAATCCTAATATTTCCCACAAACATATTTTCTTTTTTTTACTCTTACTTTTTGTCCAGGCGCTGAAAATATTACTTTCGTAGCTAGCAACGCTTAGCAACCAGTTAACACGAAGGTTCTCTTTCGTTATCATTCGCGTTGCTAGGACCACAAAGTTTTCTTATTTATACAGTAGTAGAAAAAATATATTTAAAGGACGGTGGTCCATATGTAAACGTGTTTTCTAAAGAGGAACACTTAAGGAAAAAATGGATAGCAGCCATACATAGAGAGACGAATTCGCCCCATTACAAGACACTGTGTATGTACAAATCATTTTTCGCCCTTCACAGGTAAGTTAGAAACATGAAAACCTTTAATTTTTAAGTATTTACTTAAGTGCAATGCGTCCCGGGTTTTTGCCGAGGTTTTTATTGTAGCTTATTTGATTTCAGTTAAAATATTATTTATGTAATTAAGGTAGCATTAGATCCTTTTGTATTTTACAAATATATTCATAATATTCATCAAATATCTTGTAATTTTATTGCAAAATTTCATGACTCTTAAAAGAATATAAAAATAGCACCCAGATCATCATCTGTTATTAGGTTTGTTCCAGCAGGCTGTCAGAAATGTTTGCAACCGTTCGGATTCTGCGCACATCAAATTTGTCGTTCCAGCAGTGCCATGTTTGTAACATTATACAATTGTTTGTTGTTCCAGCAGTAGTTTTAAGATGTTGGAAACATGTTGGAAACTGTTTGAAAAGTTTGCAAACTTTCTTCAAACATTACTGACAATTTTTAACATAACCTTTCTTGTATTGACGTATAAGCAGTATGCACGCATTATTTATTTTTCGTTCCAGCAGAAAACTGTTGCCAAGATTTCTGACTAATGTTTGAAACAATTTCAGCATTTTACGATTGTTGCTAACATGTTTCGAACATTCTGCTGGAACAAACCTAATATTGAACCTAACGGCCTGTTGTTTTACGTAGGTTACGATTTCACTTAAAGAATTTATATTAAATGGAAACTGTAACTTTTGTGATGTATGACAAATAATTATGTTTTCCACATATTGTTCCTTATATTTATATGATTCCATTTTCATTATTTGTAAGATAAAAATTATATTTTTGTTAATTTATTTATTTTAACTTAAAGTTTTAGATGTGATAATAAAGTAAATAGATCTATGAAAAATCTTTGTTTTTCCCAACGTTTCCTTTGGTAATTATATTCAAACATTTTCAGGTAAACTCATTTTATGCTGATTTTTTGGAAATGAATTTTATCATCGGCCCTACAGGTCTTGTCATAACAAAAAAATGAGCCTATAAATAAACAAATTAGTATCACTTCTTAGGTGACAGGACATTCCTGTTTCTTCTATGCCAACAGTGTTGTACAATTAAGGAATAATTAAAAAAAAAACACACAATTTAAGACTGTATTTCCCTTTATTATTTTCATATTACATCAAATTTCGTTTCCCAATTACCTTACATATGTCAATTATAATTGTCATTTTGACAAGATTGCAGTTGTATAGATATCGTCAGAGCGGGCTTTAAACTATGTATTGGAGTAGTACATCAGCAAGAGAAAGTTATTGGCCGCCTAAATTGCCGGACCTAGTGCTACTTGTATTTTTTTTTTGTTGGATTCGTGTTTTTAGCGCGTGTTCTCTCTTTCTATCTTTTGCTAACATATGACTACTATAGCACATATACAGGATAAAACCCACTCTTAGTGTATAATGTTGTATACATAGAGATAGATTTATTCTAGTAAATAAGTTCACACTTATTATAGGCAGGTCTTTCATACAAAAAGATATGCATTGAGTATGGATATAAAGGATAAAAAAACTTAACAAATTTAATACAGCGTGTCTACTCAAGTTCGCATCTTATGGAAAACTTTTTTATTCCTAATTTTACGAAGAAAGTTATTTATTATAAAAAGTTCTGCATGGTCTAAAACCTAAAATGCAATCATCGAATATTAATTTTTGCGGTGGTGTACAGTATGTCAAAAAATATAAATTTTGCTCAAGAAAAAAGTACCTTCATTTTACATAATATCGAAGGTTTTATACAATCAAAAGATGTTTAGGATTAAAAATTGTTTTTAAATATGCAAACTGGTTTATTTAAAAAAAAACTTTTCCTATTCCGCGATACGTAACGTTTGACACGCTGTATTAATAAGGAACAGGGTTTTCCTTCGCATTTTGACCTAAAGTTTTTAAAAACACCCTCAAACCTGGTGTAGCCTTGATTTATATTAATTTTTAAACTAATAAAAACAAGCAGATTTAAATTAAAAAGTAAAATAAATAAGAAATTTATTTATTTATTTAAATTAAAATAGTTATTTTAAATAAAACACCCTATATATTTTTATTTAGTGTGTTTTTTTATAAATATATACAGAGTATTCGGATAAAAATTAAAGAGTTTATGCTTATTTGCTTGTTTTACTAAGTACAAAAAGTAACATTTAAAAAAATGTTTAATGCTAAAAGTTTGTCCTATTTTTTTATACAGGGTGTTCATTTAAAAACTTTCCACTCAAGTTATCTTCGAAACGAGACAGATTTGAGAAAATCGCCGAAACACGTCAAGATATTTATTGAGGGGAACGTTTTTACAAAAAATTGGACGGCGCCCCTTTAACCCCTTAACCACCAGGGCCACCACCCCCAAAATTCTTAAATAAGAAGGCGGGTCGAGTGATACATCATTTTAAAGCTCCTGACGAGTACTTTATAACCCTAGAATATGAAGTCAATATCTTCACCTATTACAAAATGGCGGTACTTTAAAATTACCTAAATACCTGATTTGGATGGTCATATTTCCGAAACTAATAAAGTTAGATGTACTTAATGTGGTATTTTCTTAAAGCTCATTTAAAGATCTTTTTAATGGTAAAATAATATACAGGGTTCTTAAATAAAAAATATGTACTTTTTCTTCTACCCTGTATATTACTACCAGTATCGCCATTAAAAAGACCTTTAAAAGAGCTTTAAGAAAACACCACATTAGGTACATCTAACTTTATTAGTTTCGGATATATGGCCATCCAAATCAGGTATTTAGGTAATTTTTAAAGTACCGCCATTTTGTAATAGGTGAAGATATTGACTTCATATTCTAGGGTTATAAAGAACTCGTCAGGAGCTTTAAAATGATGTATCACTCGACCCGCCTTCTCATTTAAGAATTTTGGGGTGGTGGCCCTGGTGTTAAGGGTTCAAGAGGCGCCGTCCAATTTTTGTAAAACGTTCTCCCTCAATAAATACCTTGACGTGTTTCGGCGATTTTCTCAAATCTGTCTCGTTTCGAAGATAACTTGAGTGGAAAGTTCTTAAATGACCACCCTGTATAATTTCTCTAGACAGAAAAAATTTAAACAAAAACTATACAGGTCTGACAATAAACATGACTTAGTATTCTGAATTAGCTGTTGTATACCAAGTGGTGTTTATTGTTGGACCCATATTAGCGTATCCCACAGATCTCATAAAATAACTAGAATATTACTTTCTATTAGAGATGAGCATAAAATAACTACCTGTCAATTATTCACTGTTAATAACATTTTCTATTCACGACCTGTTTACAGTTTAAAATTATCTGTGAATGGCTAAACTGTGAATGACACTTTTTCCCATAATTATCAAATTAAAAAGGTTGCGAATAATTTTCTGCTTACTCCGTTTTGTTTTAATTACTTAAGATATATTATGGTTTTGGCAACATTGTTAGAAGAAAATTTTCTAATATGGCCAGACTCGTTTACTTGTTTATAAAGTTGGGTATATTGTCCTGAAAAACCTCGCAAAAAATATGTATCCCTCGTTTTTATTAAAAACTAAAAATTAAGCTGATTTGGCAACGTTGCGGTTGCAAATTTAGAACATAATGACATTTCATATTCAAGTTTTGCTTTCTGTTTATGCTGCAGTTAATAGGAGACATTTTGCACCCCTTATTTTGCAATTCCGTTGTGGTTAACGTTATTCTGAGGACTGCGCAGTAACGCAAACATGATCCGTTATCGTTATTAACCATACCGGACTCCTTTAATTACGGATGAATACCGAAGAGCTTATCGTTATCGTTATCGTTATTGTTAAACTGCGTGGTTGCCGGATTGTAGAAATTTTAATATCAATTATTTAAAAGGTTAAAATTTTAATGCCGTATTAATTAAAATATCATTTATACCTATGGGCTCTAATTAGCGAAAAATCTATAGCAGTAATAAAAAATCAAATAGTGTTAAGAAATTAAAACGGACTTGCACTTTTACGGATATTCTAAATCAGTAATTAATTTAGATGTTACAATCTGGCACACTTGCTTTTTATTCTACTACCAAACCTAACCTTACTTTTTGTGTTTGCTTATACTGTATTGTTTGCATCTACTTTAAAAAACGAAATCAACAGAAGTGTTTGCATATATTTAAATATGAATTTATATCTTATGAAGAATAAAAGTAAATACTGATTTTCGTTAACTTTAAAATGGGTGAACCACAGGCAAAAATAAGGTTATGTGTCGAAAGCGCAGACGCAAGATATATTTCTTAAAAGGGGCTGCAAAATCTCTGTCTAAAACTGCTGCCGTAATCGTTATGTTTAATAACGATAACCATAAGGAGGCCAAAAAACGTCTGTTATTTTAAGAGGTGCAAAATGTCTCTAACATTCTATAAAAAAATGACTTATGGGATGAAATCGTAACAAAAAATACAGAAAATAGTTAGTCTCACGTAACTCAGTGTTGGTGAGTTGAAGTGGTTGTCACCATGCCATTTCGTTAAAAATTCAGCAATGAAGCAAAACATGCGAGAAGTCAGTTTTGGTTTATCTGCAGTTAGAATAGCTTCAAATAAACTAAGAACTTATTACTTTTATAATAAGTATACAAACGAAGAACTTACGCTTTATAGCTATTATCCTGCTTTGTGTTATTTAGGTTGTCAGACAAGGATGCCTAATATTTTTCGTGAAATTTAATAACTAATCAGGTAGTTTATGTAAATATTATTCGCCAAATTGAATCTAGATACCCATTTTTATCAGCTGTTTGACCGAATTGCAACACTGTGCTCCTTAATTTGAATTCCCAATACCTTTATTTACAATGGAACGTAACTATGGGTACAAGTGCAACAAAATTCTAAGTTGTCAATGTCTCAAAGCTTACGACACCACAAAAGTCGAAACTATACTAATTATTCCATGGTTTTCCATCGCACTTTTATAGTAGCTTAAAAAAGTCTAGAGAATTCCAGAAATATTACGATAATTCTGTAGTACAAGATGGAATAAAAGATCTCAAAGGATAATTCAAATAAATTATCAAACTAAATTAAAAGGTCCTAACTTTATACAATTCTATAAACTAAAAACACTTATTTTTAATTTCCGCAACAATATGTTGTGTTTCTGGATTTTTTTTGCAATTTTGTGGTAATTGAAAATAAAAACATTTAATTATGAGCTCTTTGTTTGACCTCTGGACAGTGCGGACGTTCATAGAGGACTACAAAGTTCTTCCCGGAGTGGCGGTTAGAGGTGCCGTACGGGCGTTTTTACCTTCGGGGATCAAGGAAAGATTCACGCTAAATTGACGGTATCTTTCTTCTGGATCTAAGCGCTGTGAGGGAAGATTCCTATAAGCTGATGGTATCCTGTTTGGTAGTGAACACGAGGTATTTCTCAAATGGCGGGAAATAGATTGGCGTGCCATGGGAACTGTCAGTAGTGAAAGTGAAGGTTATACATAACACCAGTAGCAGATTTTGGTTTGACAGCCGACAATTTATGCATTGCATCGATTAAATAATTATTTTTGTTTTATTTTGGAATTTCTGGGAGCTATTATCCAGATTTTCCGCCGACAAAGCCCTGGAAAGCATAGTCCGGAAGGGGGAGAGTGGTGGATTGGACCTGAAGGGACCAAAACCAAGAAAAAGAAATAGAATAGAATAGAACATTTAATTATTGAACAGTGACGCGTTAGTTGCTTCAATAATGACAATGTTACCAACATCTCTATATAAAAGGACCTTAATATTAGAGACATTTTGCACCTCTTAAAATAACAGACGTTTTTGGCCTCCTTATGGTTATGGTTATTAAACATAACGATTACGGCAGCAGTTTTAGACAGAGATTTTGCAGCCTCTTTTAAGAAATTTATCTTGCGTCTGCGCTTTCGACACATAACCTTTTTTTTACCTGTGGTTGACCGATTTTAAAGTTTACGAAAAATCAGTACTTACTTTTATTCTCCATAAGTTATATATTGATATTTAAATATATGCAAATAGTTCTCTTGATTTTGTTTTTTAAAGCAGATGTAAACAATACAGTATAAGAAAAACACAAAAAGTAAGTTTAAGTTTGGTAGTAGAATAAAAAGCAAGTGTGCCAGATTGCAACATGTAAATTAATTACTGAATTAAAACATCCTTAAACATACAAGTCCGTTTTAATTTCTTTGCACTATTTTATTTTTCTTACTGCTATGGATTTTTCGCTAATTAAAGCCTATGTATCAATGATATTTTAATTAATACGGCATTAAAATGTCAACCTTCTTAAATAATTGATATTAAAAATTCTACAATCCGGCAACCACGCAGTTTAACAATAACGATAAGCTCTTCGGTATTCATCCGTAATTAAAGGAGTCCGGTATGGTTAATAACGATAACGGATCATGTTTGCGTTACTGCGCAGACTCAGAATAACGTTAACCACAACGGAATTGCAAAATAAGAGGTGCAAAATGTCTCTATTAGTGCATAGAAAAACTGTTATTTTTAGAAAGCATAAGTTATTCCAGTTACTTTATGAGGGTTATGCAGCAAGATCCGCTAAACGCTAATTTTGGGACACCCTGTATAGGGTGATGCAAAACTTACTATATCATATGGATAAATCCTTCGAATTATTTTCAGTCTTTCCTTTCATATTTTTTTAAAATGTTTTAACTTTCTCTTGTTGAGTTAAATATAAACTTTTTTGTTTGCGTCACCCTAGGTTAAGAAAGAATCAATCATACAGGGTGTTTATTTAAAAACTTTCAACTCAAGTTACCTGCGAAAAGAGACACATTTAAGAAAATCGCCGAAACACGTCAAGATATTTATTGAGGGGGAATGTTTTTTACAAAAATTGGGTGGCTACCCTTAATCCCCAGGGCTACCACCCCATAATTCTTAAATGAGAAGGGGTCGAGTGATACATCGTTTTAAAGGTCCTGACAAGTGTTTTATAACCCTAGAATATAAAGTCAATATCTTTACCCACTACAAAATGGCTGTACTTTAAACATTACCCAAATACCTGATTGGAATGGCCATATTTCCGAAACTAATAAAGTAAGATGTACTTAATGTGGTATTTTCTTAAAGCTCTTTTAAAGATTTTTTTATTGGTAATATAATATACAGGGTGCTTTATAAAAAAAATATACACTTTTTATCCTACCCTGTATATTAACACTAGTATCACCATTAAAAATATTTTTAAACAAGGTTTAAGAAAATACCACATTAAAGTACATCTAATTTTATTAGTTTTGGAAATATGGCCCCAATCAGGTATTTGGGTTATTTTTAAAGTACTGCCATTTTGTAGTAGGTGAAGATATTGACTTTATATTCTAGGGTTATAAAGTACTCGTCAGTAGCTTTAAAATAATGTATCACTCGACATTTCTTTTAATTTAAAAATTTTTGGGTGGTGGCCCTGGTGGTTAAGAGCCTGAATCTAATTTTTTGTAAAAAACGTTCCCCCTCAATAAATAACTTGACGTGTTTCGGCGATTTTCTCAAATCTGTCTCTTTTCGCAGGTACTTGAGTGGTACGTTTTTAAATGAACACCCTGTATGTATAACAACTATTTTAAAATCACATTTTTAGAATGATCTAGGTAAACCTTATTAAGAATCACACCATTTTCTAGTAATTTACAGCACCATCGTTCATATTTTAAGCTATATGCATTTTATTTGATTGTGTGTTTTTACCGTTTATAACAAAATTTCAATAAATTCCGTTAAATTTTACGGATCGCCACAGAGGGCTAAAAATTTCCTTTTCAACGATATATCACAAAGATACCATTTGTTTCCAAAATGGCGGCATAGAAAACTTTTGGGCCAAATTCAAGATGGCGGCATTCTGATTTTCTTGATATTTTTTTAACTACTTCCGGTAACGCCCAATGTAATTTCTTGCTTTAAACATGTGAGTTAATATCCCAAAAATTAAAAAAGCACAATCTAAATAAATGCCCTAACATACATCAAATTTAGGCAATACCGAGAAATATTAAGGGAGGGTATGGTTTTTTTTGTATTTTTTTAAATAAATTTTCTGAATAGAGCACATCTTAAAAATATTGTCTAAAAATTTGAAATTCATTGGAGCAAAATTAACGAAGAAACAGCGGTTTTAAGTAACCACCTTCTACATGACTTTTTAAGCCTTGTTCAGACTAGGGCTTCGGCAAACGGAAAAATCAAAAACCGGTTAACCGGTTTTTAAAAAAACCGGTTTTTGTTAAAACGGTTATATTTAAAAACAGGCCAAAAACCGGTTTTAAAATTGGTATTGGCAAAAAGGTATCAAAAGACATCAAAATGGGCAATTGGCCGTTATTAGGCCACGTGTTGCAGAAAATGTGATGGCATCCATCATTAATAAGTTATGATGAAAAAATGCATTTAGGATGATGGCATCCATCATTAAAAGGTTTTGGCAAAAATATGCCTTTTAGATGATGGCATTACATTATTTTTCCTAATGACAATAAAATGCATTTTTACCGTCCAGGGAACTAAAATGTGCATAAATAATGCACATGCATAATGTGTGTTTATGTACAGGGTGTCCCATATAAAATTAAATACTATAATTTTGGAAAAACCATAAGAGATACAATAAAAATACTAAAAAAATACATTTCACTGAACAACTTCTGCATTTAACTTTTTTCTTGTATCTCTTATGGTTTTCCAAAATTATAGTATTTAATTTTATATGGGACACCCTGTACATAAACACACATTATGCATGTGCATTATTTATGCACATTTTAGTTCCCTGGACGGTAAAAAAATGCATTTTATTGTCATTAGGAAAAAAATAATGTAATGCCATCATCTAAAAGGCATATTTTTGCCAAAACCTTTTAAATGATGGATGCCATCATCCTAAATGCATTTTTTAGCATAACTTATTAATGATGGATGCCATCATCCTAAACGCATTTTTCATCATAACTTATTAATGATGGATGCCATCACATTTTCTGCAACACGTGGCCCAATAACGGCCAATTGCCCATTTTGATGTCTTTTTGCCGGTTAACCGATATTCGAAAACCGGTTAACCGGTACTGAATACCGGTTTTCGGTTTTGGGCTGTAAAACCGTGGTTAACCGAAAAACCGGTTTCTGGCTACAGCCCTAGTCTAAACCGATTTATGTCGGCCGATTGACTAAATTTGATGATATTTAACTCTCTAGACCAGACTTGTTTCTGAAACATTAACTGCGTTAATCATAGTCCCTTCTGAAGTTGGTAAAAGCGTCGAAACCATGTGACTCATACGCGTAGTGGTGGGATCAGTCATTTCTATGGTGACGTTTAGGGGGTGCACAACCTATAATCAAGAGGTGGTACTTCAGGATCACATCGTTCAGGTTAGTTTAAGCAGTTAGAAGACTTATTCTTTTGAAACATGATCAGTTTCACTTCTATCAGTTCAGTAATCCTAATGATTTGATCACGTGACTGATGCCATTTGAAATATTAATAAACCTTCAGAATGAAGTTAGCCACATAAGTTTCAAAAGAATGATAATTATCAGTTTGATCACTGATCAAGTGTCAAAAGAGTAGGCCTAGACACAGCCTTCTTAAACTCTGAGCCGTGAAGTAAGAAAGGCAACGTTGCAAACAACACTGTACAGTAGGAATATTGAAATGAGTTCCTAATAGATTACATGCTAAATATAATTAATTTTTTAAGTGTTTTAAACAAAATATAGGTATTATTTTTTTAGGATATTTTAGACAACATATAGGTATAATTTTAAATACTATAGTTGCCCTAAAAAGCAATAATGTGTCTGCAAAACTTATCAGGAACTTTTCTGCCTTATACAAATTTGTTGGTAAGAATTTAAAAAATTTCAAATTGTTATGATGTTTTCTACCCCGCTTTATGCATTTTTTGCGAACAGACCAATGTAGCTTTTTAAAGTTAACTAAACATTTATTATTTAGTAATATTTGCAATACTTAAAATGAATTGAAAGAACGTGTGTTTAGTTATAAATATAAAAGCCTAATAATATAGCGTATTACATAAGATGCGCTTAAAAATAACAAACGCTTTAAATCAGGTTTTCCACTATATTTACCCTAAAACCGCCTTAGGTAAAGAACTTTCAGAATATCTATATAAATAATATTTTTTGGTGAACTTACCAGGATATTGGGCATTAGTTGATATAGTCCTCAGGATATTGCTTGGGGTAAATAATTGTTTTTGGTGCACTGGATATCAAATAACACCAATTTTTTAAAAACACACTTAGTTAATTAGTAGTTCGTAAAAGATATTTGTACATTTACCGTATAGGTACTACTTTTACTTTTAATAAAAAAAACACTTATCCGGTCAATAGCGCTCAACCAGGCTTTCCTAATTTCATCGTTTATGGGGAAATAAATAAAATAATACGATTTAACTTTTAAAATCAGAAAAAAACCTTTTAAGCAATCGTTTAAACTTATTTCTGTTTACTTCTAAACATTACTTGACATTCCTACTGTGCTGTGTTGCCAGATTTCTCCTTCACGGCTTAGAGTTTAAGAAGGTTGTGGGCCTAGATTGTTTCAATCTGATCAATACTGAAGGACTCTTTATAAATACCTTAAAGGGCAGAGGGTCACATGGATGAACATCTATTTGACCTGTGGTACTCTCCACCGAATAGGCTACTAAGGAACCCGCTGCCAAGCCAAACATGTACATTAATGTCATCATATTACCTAAAAAAAAAACAAAATTCTCGTATTTCAGAAGAAGAATTATCCTTTTAACTCTTTTTGGACTACCCTGTAGAATGAATCCCAAAACTATTTATTCCTAATTTACCGGTTAATTCTCTATGTCGATCATCGACTTTTCTAGGTGCCTGTATCATGGGGACGCTTCCTAAGACTCCATTTGTGAAACCTAGTAGTATTGAGGTAATAAACCCAACGATTTCTGCCATGTAATGGGGATCTCGCCTTGGATCTCGATATAATGTCATGAATGGTAAAAGAAGACGTAAAACTGAGCACTTTACTAGTGCAGATCCTGTCCAGAATCTAAAAAATCAAAAATAATTGATGTGTTTAATTTAAATATATATATTATATATCAATTATATAAAAAACTTTATTTTTAATTTTTAACACCCCGTACATTAAAATCTAAGACGTTTAAAACATATGTTTATATAAAGTTTTTTTCTTATTTTCCGTTGTAGAATCGCCCCGTAAAGTTTGTCGGTTGAGTTACTGGACACCCTGTATGTATGTAGGTAATTTGATTGAAATTAATGAAAACTTTGATGTCTTTTGGTGCCTTAACGGTGAGGTTTATCGACTTTAATAAAGAGTACCTTATTTTTTACGTTTTTGATTGTCTATAAAATGGCGCCCCCAGCTTTGCGATATCTGTCAAAATAAAAAAGTTATGATGTAAATAAATTTTAAGTTTTTAGGTAAAGTGTCCTCTGGCGGTATTTAAAAAAGTACTTTTGTCTTAAAATTTTTGAATCTGTAAAGCTCGATTTGTGTGCCAAATATCAACTGGATTGGTGAAAAAATAAATGCAATATGGCGAAAAAACCAAAATAAAAATTGAACTTTGACGGCTAGTAACTCGAAAACGAATGACATTTTGAAAAAAATTTAAATGAAGCTCTACCCTTTTTTTGTCTAGTAGAATCGCCTTCCTTAAGTTTCGTGATCGATTTTGAATCACCCTGTATAAAAAGTCTAATTATGTGTTAGTTGTGCAATAATATTACAGTATTGCTTTCTGTATTAGCAGAGCATTGTACTCCACTCACTATTTTAGTAAAGATGGGTCCACAATTAATTCAGTCTGAAAGCAATGCCGCCAAGTACACAAAAATGATAAAGTAAAGAAACCCTTTTGTGAACAATGATTTATTGCAGCAAAAATATTTAACTCGACGAGTTTCTAGTACCACGCCACGTGCCACCAGTTTTATAGTAGGACAGAGGCAGAAATAAGAGAATGTTTTGTTAGTAGGTAGGTGATACGTGTTTTAGCAATGTATTTTTTATTAATTATCTAAAAATATGTAATCAGGCTCTCATCCGAGGCTATGTGCATTCGAAAAGGTTTGTTTACTTTTTATGTACTTTGCGGCATCGCTTGTATTTTTTTTCTGGCCCAGTTTACCGTATACTGCGTGTAAATATAATCCCTCGATGAATGCCTGCTTCACAAATTTTGCCAAGCGAGCGTCCACGCTAAGTGTTTATGGTGAACAACAGTTGTCATTGGTGGTACTTAAAAATATATTTACTTTCGCTCAAACGGGAAGTCATCAAAATCAGTTATTAAATTCTTAAAAACAGCAATAATCTACCTTGGAACCTTAACGAATTAGAAATCAAGATCTTTGTAAATAAGAATTTTAATATACATACCCAGCCGTACTTGCAACCATTTTTCCTATCAAATCAAAAGCATTGAAAATCGCCATCATTAAAATGGGCATCCATGTTCCTAACGAGCAGCTAACTATTTCTGAAGCCAGTCCCGGATATATAAGGAGTGTCCCAAAGTAGACTAGACATATTGAAATCATATAGGGATAAGTTGCCTTGGTTACTTCCCATCTAGCCTGTATACCACCTAAAATAGTATTAGCAATTAAAATGAGGCGACTTGGCAACGTTGCAATTGCAATTTAGCGCCCTCATCGGAAACTTTTTAAACCCATTTGGGGCACTATGACATTTCTTAGTTATATTTTGCTTGCTGTTGCAGTTAGTATCGTATATTTTTATTTTTTTATGATTTATTTGATAAATGAAATAAAAATTGGCAAAAAGTTAGTCTACAACTTATCTGTGGCGGCTAATCCTATTCTTTCTAATTCTCTGCCTAAAACTTACTTCTAAATTACTCACTTGGCAACGCCTAAATATCAAAAGTTTCTTCCTTAAGAGTTTTAGTAGCAATATTTATTGTTGATTATGATTATACGTTTAATTTTAACAAGTATAGTTAATAAGTTCGTATGTTGAGAGTTATGTAATGTGATATGTGATAATTTAAAAATAAATAGAAAAACAACTGAAAATATATTCGGTGCATTTCCTACTACAGAATAACAGTTTGCCTTTTGAACAGAAACTTTTATTTAAATAAAAAGAAGAACTACTCCCGATCTTTAAATTAATTATGCGTTTATGGAAAATACAACTGGATATCAGGGTGTTTGGTTATGAAAAAAATGTTTTGTTTCGTATGCTTACTGTTTAATAAAGAAATAACAGCGTGGACTAAACGTGGGGTAAACCATCTGAAACATATAGCAGAATCTATCGAAAGACATTATATTCAGTGTATTCCTGATTTTGCTAACAAGGAGATCGAAGTATTGATAAGAAAGATAAGTAATTGTTAAATTGCCGGACACTACGCCGATTGTGATAATTTTTGGCATACAAGGGATTTCTGGGGCGCTGATTACGAATCTGAAATATTTTTTGCCGGCAACGTTTCTTTTTAAGATGTTCATCATCAGACGTGAAAAGGCGGCGCCATGGCTACTGCGTGATTGAGAGTGAACTTGGCAATTTTGTGGAAAAAATTGGTGAAATGGATTTTTAAGAGGTGGAAATCAAATATTAAGGGCCAATTGAGCAGAAAACTCTATATAAAATATCAAGAATTGCGTGCTAAAAGAAAGGGGAATGAATATGGTGAATTTATGTTAGTTTTCTATTTAAGTTTGATAATGGATATCTCAAAAGAAACGTGTTCGACAAAAAAAAATTATATTCGTAATCAGCGCCACAAAAAAACCCCGTATGCCAAAATCATCAAAATCGACGTGGTATCCGATAAGTAAACAATTACTAACAAATAGGCGAATGGACTTCCTTTTTAAATAGGGAGTAAGCATTAGGTGACTGATGTAACTGGGGACAAGGTTAGTTTATATTTATAAGGTTGCGACACTTCCTCAACTTTTAGGCGGTTCGGCAAGACTGGGTAAAATCAAAGCTGATGATCAATCCAGTGGCGTCTAGAATTTGCGCATTTCATTTTGCATTGTTTTGGAAGTGATATTTGTTGAAAGATGTAATGTTTTTTATTTAAAGTAAGAGCATTTACAACTTAATAATAATTAAAAACTGTTGTGTAAACGGTTGTTCTACTAATACAATAAATTGTATATTTCCGGCACTGAACAGCATGGCCGAAAAATGGGAGATGTGACGTTATAACACGTCAAAGCAATATGGCCGAATGTCGCGACCCTATATAGACCGACTTTAACTGGGGAAATAAATAATTCTTACGTTTTAATGCATTAATTCCAACTCCATTTGTGTTAATACTGTGGCGCCCTCTAACTACAACGTCTTCCACTTTATAGGTTGGTACTGGAGCAGATGGTTCATAAGCCGGGTTTGCAAAACTCAGTTGGGTGCCAGTGGGTGGGGGACTTGTTTGGATCTTCAGTATTCCGTATTGAGCATCATTGGTTTCTATCTAGAATAATAGAACAATATACAGTGTGTCCAAAAATTCTGGAAAAGCTTTGGCAACACAGGGAAACACACTATTAAGAGGTGCCATCTAACGTTTGCACAAATAAGTTTCACCGATCATTTACCGTATAAAGTTAGTAGAATAAGTACTACCAAAGAATACTAATTCACTAACCATAGAAGCTCACAAGTGAGATTTTAGCGTACCCTGAAATTTTAGTACCTGCTCTGACCACCAGATAGCGAAAGTTGGCACCGGACCAATCAGAAAATTGGTAGATGCCCATGTCGAGTTTCTATTGGTCGATTGAACTACTTTCGCTATCTGGTGGTCAAGGTAGGTACTAAAATTTTAGGGTAAGCTGAAATCTCACTTGTGAGCGTCTTTGGTACTACCAAAGAACATTATAGCTAACACAATAGAAGTCCAGTTCAAATGGCGGAATTACGAGCGATTTATCACCACGCGCTTATATGGACAGCTGCGAAGTCTGTATAAGCGTGCTAAAACTTGGTTCATAAACTTGTGAATTGCAAAACATGTTCCTAATTGGTAAATTTCTAACGAAACATTCGAAAGTCGTTACAAAATTACCAATCGGAACGCGATTCGCATTTCGCAAGCTTATAAACTAAGCTTTATGAGAGGGCTTCGATTTTCGGCGCCGCTTCTCTACACGTGTCCGTAGTTTTATTGCAGTAGCTATCATATTCTTTGGTACCTCGTTATAAAAATGGCAATTTATGTATGCACTAAAATTTAGTTACTTTTATTTCAAAACACTGCGTCATTCAAGGTTAGTTTCATAGATAACCTACATTTAGATCCGCAGTGGCAAGAAGCATTTTTCAGATTTTTACGACCTCGCGCAGTGGGTGGACGAACATGCGCACTTAAAAGCCGTGGCAAAATACAAACACCGGCACCCCGTACCCTTCGTCCGCGGTCTGACCGTAATGCTCATTAGCTACCGTACCGAACAGAAAACCAGAACGCGGTCAACACATTCTTTCCTATAATGCGAATAGTTTGTTTGGGTCCGGGTGCGTTTACCCTCAACTGGCTTGCGTACAAACCGGTTTTTCGCCCATGAAATGTAACTTTTGTTTCGGCGCAGGTTATAACATTGGCAATCCATCGAGATCAGTGGTTATAGTTTATATTTATAAGGTTACGACACATCCGCAACTTTTAGGTTCGTGGTTGGGGACGCAAGAAAGGGCAATCCACGGAGAAAAGTTGGCAAGACTGGGTAAAATCAAAGCTGATGATCAATCCAGTAGCGTCTAGAATTTGCGCATTTCATTTTGCATTGTTTTGGAAGTGATATTTGTTGATGTAGATGTAATTCCAAATGTTTTTTATTTAAAGTAAAAGAATTTACAACTTAATAATAAATAAAAACTGTTGTGTAAACGGTTGTTCTGCTAATACAATAAACTGTATATCTCCGGCACCGAACAACATGGCCGAAAAATGGGAGATGTGACGTCATAACACGTCATAGCAATATGGCCGAATGTCGCGACCTTATATAGACCGACTTTGGCGTCATTATTCAATTAAATGTTTTTTATTGCCAATAAACCGCAGAAAATTAAATAAAAGTTTAAGAAAACACAAAATATAACACAAACAAGTTAAACGATTCGGCCATATTGGAAAATATCCTCGTGACAATGTTGCCAATAGTTTATTTGTCACTAGGTAAAAAATAAAGCTACTAAATATTAGTGCATTTATTATCTGATGTTTTATTTTATAGAGTTGGATGAAAAGTATCTGTTTTATAAGAGCTGTAGTACAAATAAAATTTTAAAATTAATTGGGGTACTCTAACTTACTTACCAAACCTGCGTCTTCTGTAGGTTCCAACGTAATTCTAGTCTTAGCTCTTTCACATAGAGCTATGTAGAACTGTATAAAGTCAGATCGTCGTATAAGGTGGTACATCGCGAAACAAGTAAGTACTGTGGATACTGAGACGGTGAAAAAGTAGACAGTACTGCCTCTTAACTCGTTGACTATGAATTTTGTGACGATACGTACTATTGAAGTAAATACTCCAGAAATACCTAAAATTTTCGTTTTAAAATTTATTTTTTCTATCATCCTAAAAAAATGCTCTTTTTTGATGGTTATCCCAGCAAACACTATTTGCCGGCAATGTACATTTAATTTACTGGCATTGCCAATCACCTTTAATGGCAAGGCATTGGCAAAAGGTATCAAAAAAGACGCGAAAGTGGGCAATTGGTCGTTATTAGGCCACGTGTTGCAGATAATGTGATGGCATCCGTCATTAATAAGTTATGATGAAAAAAATGCGTTTAGGGATGATGGCATCCATCGTTAATGTTATGCCAAAAATATGCTTAGATGATGGGCATCCATCATTAATAAGTTATTGGCAAAAATGCGTTTAGGATAATGGCATTTATCATTAAAATAAGTATTGCAAGTTTTATAAGTTGAACGTCCCAAAAGTTAATAACATATTTAGAATCTTGTAATCGAAAATTAGAAAAAAAGCGCAGGAAAACTATATCACATAAAAATTACATAATATAAATTTTTATATCGGAACAATAAACAAAAAAAAATAAAAAGTAATAATATATTGTAGCAAATAGTGTTTGCTGGGTAGCTTATGTACATATTAAAAATTAACTTACTTTCTACCATAACTGCCTGAGTATATTTCGGCGGTAACATGCTTGTATAACCATAGAAACTGGATTGCTGAACTAAAAATAACAACAAAAAACACTAAAAATATTAAATTATTGCATAATAGGCTAAATATATTTTATTTTAAATCAAAAAGCATTAAATCAATTCCTTTGCCTATGTAATGACGTTTTATTCTGCATTTTACATTTTTATGATAAATTTAGAGTTTATTGCGAATGTGATCATTAAGATAGCCTATCGCAGATTTGGTAAAAGCCCAAAATTTGATCATATTGATGAATTGAGCTTCATTGCGTATCAGTGATTTACCTGTACATCCTACAGAAACTATCACGCTACAGCTGCTAAATTTACAGTATAGGATGTGGCCGGAACCCCATGCCTCCCCACCATACGTTCACACACACAACCATCGAATACGAGGGTGATTAAATGACATTATGCAAACCTGAAAAACAACTAAGTTCGATATAGCGGTTTTCGCTATTATAAGAGATTTTTGAAAAATTCTTTTTCAGGGCGTTTCTATAGGTCGATTATGACACAAATCTGTGTGCGCGTTTTCCAAAATCCATTTCTATAATTTATTATTAATAAAAACATATTTACGGGACGGTGGAGTGAACAGGGTGCTGGGTGGGGACGAAACAGTAGAAATCCTACATTAAACGCCCAAAAACAGTATTTCACAGTACACACCGCACTTTCTGTTTACAAAAATGTCCAAAAAATTGTTTAAAAAAATTAAAAATAAATAATAGAACAACAATCCCGCCATGGCTGTCACTGCATAAAAGAAGAGTTTGCAATAGAACTGTAAATGTCTTGCGATGTTGCCAAATAAAGTGAGAAAGTGTCAATAGCTTAAAAAAGGAAGATACAGGACAAAATTCATATGAAAAATTAAGTTATTCCTTCTTCCTATTATAATTTGTAGAGAAAAAGGAAAATACCTAAACATAAAGAAGGAGGCATTTCTACAAAAATACCATTGTTTCTCATGGAAATGGTGGATAATCCCCGAAATAGCCTTGGTGTTAATTCTTCATAAGAAGTTTGGCAACGCTGCTTCTATCAAGACTGTCATTTTCATAATGACGAACTTCATGTTATCAGCTGACCAAAATGAATGCGCCTATTTTTCTTCTTTAATTAATGGCGGACGAGATATCTTCATATGTGTGGGATAGTTTTCGAAAAATTTAATACTTTTCAAAATTAATTTACATTTTTCATATGCCCCGAGTGCAGTGTATTAATGTTTTTCTTGTGTTTGACGTTGGATTTATACTGTTTTGTCCCCACTCAGCACCCCTGTTCACTCCACCGTCCCGTAAATATGTTTTTATTAATAATAAATTATAGAAATGGATTTTGGAAAACACGCGCACACAGATTTGTGTCATAATCGACCTATAGAAACGCCCTGAAAAGAATTTTTCGAAAATCTCTTATAATCTTCGACCTAAAAGATCTTTTGTGGATACCCTACATTAATTAACCCCTCAATTCCCAAACTTTTCGTGAATCTGGAAATATTTGGGGGCGAGCCTTTTATATCTTCTGGAGTCAGAAACTCCTTCCAGATATTTTAGTCTCTGTAAGTTTCGTACATTGGCATAGTATATGCTCCGAGGTTTCGCTCGATCACAAAACCAGCGGTCGTTGTCGGTCTTTCCCATCTTGTTAAGGTGATACCTCAGAGGCCGTGACCCGTCAGAAGTTAGTAACTATCTTGAGTTCGTTCTTTTGAAGCTCTAATAGCCTTTAGTGTATTTAGGTCAGATTGAGAGTTAAATCTCTTCGCCTGTCTCTGTCCTGGAGCGTTATTCCAGTGAGTCTCTTTTTGCCTGTGTTCCCATTCTCTAGAGTTCTTCCCTAGGTGACCTCTCGTTATGCCGCAGAATGGTTCCGGTCCGTAAAACGGGGCCTGCGCATCTTCAACTCCTGGCTAGTTGGTCGGGGCAATCTCGTTGCCTTCCACTCCTTCATGTCCTGGCGTTTGTTTTTAATATTTTAACACTGTCTAAGTTTTTACTAATATAATTACCTTTTTTAATTTATGATGTTTCTTTAAATATACTATATAAATATTTTTTTTAAGAATTTTATAAATAATTACTATGACTTTCTCACCACAAAAACTGTATGCCTTTTAATTCCAAATTCTAGTCATTTCTTAAATCTATCTTTCAAAGACTAATATTTATTCCCTTGCCTGTTTAATTTGTGTTAGTAACTTTTTATCATACATATGTTTATATTTTAGCAAAATAAACCATTAAAATATCATACATAATACAATCACTTATTTCACTTTCTAACATCTCAACTTTATGTTAAAATACTCATCTGCAACAGCATCCCAGAAAAATCTTTTACCAACATTACCAAACACTTACACTTTTTTACAAAAATCCGGTGGACAGAAAACCATTTTAAAAATACAACTAGAAATATTTTTAAATAACTGAGATAACCCTTACTGTACGGAAAGGGTAGATGTGTTGTTTTAACCCCTGTGACGTCACGGGCGTAATCTAGAATTATTGATTTGGACAAAGCAATTACAGCAACAGCAGAGATATACAGGGTGATACAGAATGTTGTTAAGGAAATTTAAGAGTAGATTCTACTGTTGGAAATATAAAAAAAAATCCTCGTTCTGGTTAGTTACAGGGTGTTAAACTTGAAATAAAATGTTTTTTTAAATATATAAATACGCTTTACCCAATTTTGTTTTAAATTGGCAATGTTATGGCATTAAGTGAAGTCTAAGATCCGAATAGGAAGCGGCCTTCAAGCCATCTGTTTACCGGATAAAAACTGTTTTATATTAAAGATAGTATTTTAAACAAAGGTAATTGCCATAGGTGTTGCCCTAAAAATTGGGTCAAGGCTATGACCAATTAAAAAAGTAAGTTTTAAAACTTTTGAGTGACCCTAGTATAATGTCAATTTTTATTTTTATTGTACATGACAAAACTAATATATTTATAGATTTTGTTTCTTCGATTTTATAAATAAAGCTGTGGTAAACTTTTAAATTTTAAGCTTAAAACAATTTTTGTTGCATTCTGTATTATTTAAAAATATATAGGTATTTTCAACGAATTCAGAACTAAAAATACCCATGAATATTTAAATAACTAGCATACGTACGTATTTAAAAATATAGGGGTTGCCATTATACAAGGAGTGTCAACAATATTAAGGCCACTTATTTTTAAATTAAATATGATCATAGAGTAAGGAAATTATAAGAGTTATCATGGAATAGCCGATTTAAGGACAGGTCATGCGAAAACTCCAATATAATTTTATTCGTTTCTCGTTGAAATACCGCCAGTTAGTCATTTCAGTAAGCTTACGTGTCTCCCCACCGCTGATGTTACACGAGGCGAGGCTTCGACCGACGCATTTAAATTGTAAACTGGCAAAATGACAAGCCTGCCGCCGGGCAGCGCTGAGCCTGCCGCAAAAGCGGTACGAAAATTTTAGCATGCCATGGTTTCTCTTATCCGTAGGAATGTTACTTTATGATATGATTTAGACCTTAGCCATTTTTGTTGTTAATACGGATCAAAACATTTTAAAACATAACATTTTCTCTGCCAAACCGGCGACGTCATGTACGTACGTCGTGTATTTAACCGTGTTTGCAATACATCCCGGACAATGGTTTAAAAACAATATACCTATCTCTGTCCGGCGGGCGTATGCATCGTACGTCACTCAGCCAAAACGCCGTTTCGGCTATTTCCTTGAAACATTTTACATGCGGCAAGTGATAAAATGTTTATATTAGTGTAAACCACAGTACATATTAACCCTGAAAAGTAAAAATCATTGTCATAACCTAAAAATTTGTTGGGGTGTGACGAAACGGTTTGAAAACCTACATTTTCTTGTTTCTCATATTTATATTGTCATTTTCCGAATACGGTTTAAAACACTGGGACAAATACGGCGTTAGCAAGAAAATTTGACTCTAATTGTTTTAGGCAACCCTATGGCGATATCTGTTTAAATACTATCTTTAATATAAAACAGTTTTTATCCGGTAAACAGATGAGTGATGAAGGTCGCCTCCTATTCGGATCTCGTACTATAAGTAATTTATCACTTAATAATTACATTTAATAAGTTCAGTGGCGTCTCAAAGTGGCAACTGAAGGAATATTTCTAAAAAAACGGTACGCCGCTGACGGTGTAAATGGGTAAAAAATGTTTGCTTTTTAAAATTAGGCAATTAAAAATACAACTTTTATGTCTCGGATTAGATTAGATTAGATTAGGAGGTGGATTGCATATCCTCTAACACTGCAACCTGCTCAGGTTTATTGTGTGTCCTCCGTCCATAGGTTAGAGCACGCTATCCAAGCCGGTCTGTTTAATCAGACTCCACAAGCTTGAAACTGGCCCCTTGGTATATCTTGCCGCTTTAGGTTTTCTTCACCCAGCCTTGCAAACCGCAGACGACAAAGGGCTTCGCAGTAGCACCATACGTGTTCTGCGGTTTCTTCCTCCTCCTGGCAGAACCTACATAGGTTTTCTTCTGCCAGGCCCATAGTTCCAGGTGTTTATTCAGTCTGCAATGACCTGTCCAGTTGACCCACTATTATTCTTACTGCCTTCCGGTTATAATTCAGAAGGTCTTTTGTAAATTCTGGCGAGTAAGCCTTGATGAACACTTTCGCCTGACGCTGTCCTGGTGTTCTCCTCCACCAGTCTTGTGATTCCCTCATAATCCATGATCTAATGGATGACCTTACCTGGCATGATGGAATACCACAGTAGGGCTCAGGACCTACCATTGTCCTGCCAGCCCCCTCCTTTGCCAATTTATCAGCTTCTTCATTGCCTTCGTGGCCTTCGTGTCCTGGTACCCAGGCAATGGTTAGCTTGTTGGACGCACCCACCTCTTCCAGGGCAATTACGCAGTCCCGCACCAGCTTGGAGCTGATTTTGCATGAACTGAGTGCCCTGATGGCTGCCTGGCTGTCGAATAGATTACTATGGTTTTATCCTCATAGCTCCTTCTGATGATTTCCTAGCACATTGTTCTATGGCTACAATTTCGGCCTGGAACACAGTAGGGTGTTGTCCGAGACCCAAGTTTATTTTCGTCCTTGGTTTGTCCCCATATATACCTGCTCCAACTCCTTGGTCTGTTTTGGAGCCGTCTGTATACCAGATTAGGTCGGCTTTAATGGGAGGCCCTGCCACCCAGTCCTTTCTGTCTGGTATTAAAGTTTGAAAACCTTTGTTTAGCCAGTAGCTTGGTACCATTTTGTCTGAAGGCATCTCACACATGAGTTGACTTCTTGGTCCTCCTTGAATCTCCATTGTATGGCCCTTTCCTGTCTTATGATAGGACTCTGGCCTTGTTTGAGACGGTATTGTACCGCTTTCACTTCACCCTGTATGTAGATGTGAAGTGGCGGTAGATCAGGCAGCACTTCCAGTGCTGCAGTAGGGATCATTTCATGGCCCCCGTAATACATAGACAAGCGAGTCTCTGTAAGCATGTGTGGCAGTGGTTCAGGCAGAACAATAGTCCAGGTTTTGAGCCTGGCCTGCGCCATCCACGACCTAAAATCCTTACATAGAAAACATATGGGAAGAAGTAGAATGGCGAATACGAATCAATTCCTTTTTCCTAACAAACAAACACTTATAAAAATTTCAGAAGTTTGAAGAATTCTTCCACTTCATGTGTTCCAAACTTTTAACCAACTCCACTGCCCAGAAGATGTTGCAAGAAGTTATGGGCAACAATGGATATGTTATTGAGTTATTAAACCCGTAGATTAGTTTTAAAATTGTATTCTTATAAATATAGTAATGTACTTTCTATGTTTATTTAATTAGTTAATGCAAATTGTCAAACATTTATCAATCAATCAATCAAAATATGCTTTATTGTTTAAGAATTATTTCTTGTTAACAAGAAATGGGATTTTTAAAAAAAAGTGAATACTGAAATATAAACAAGTCGGATAAGGCCACAGTA
Source organism: Listronotus bonariensis (assembly GCA_014170235.1). Classification (NCBI taxonomy): domain Eukaryota; kingdom Metazoa; phylum Arthropoda; class Insecta; order Coleoptera; family Curculionidae; genus Listronotus; species Listronotus bonariensis. Next base: position 38,931 of record JACEGR010008024.1, read on the forward strand.
TAAAATTATTTTTACTCTATACAGGATGTCTCAAAAAGTGTGACATATCAAAGTTATATTTTTAAAATGGAACACCCATAATTTATGACGGTTTTAGATTGTACATAAAAAAATAATTTGAGTTTGTTAATAGTACCAAGCGTCTAATTTTATTCGTTTTTGTGATATTTGATTTTTTCAAAATGCAGGGGTGCAATTAAATTAATTTTATTTTAACAATATAAACTCCTTAACTTTAAAATTTGTTACAAGATTAGGAAATGTCTGCCTTATCATACGTAGGTCATATCGAGATCATAGATTATGCAGGGTGATCAAAAAATAATTTCAATTTTTAGAAAGTTAAATAGCAACATCTCTCTTATTTTAAATGGAACACCCTGTATTTTTGAACACCACATGATGACAAATTAAATACTCAATCAAATGGTGTATAGGTTGCCTATACCTATCTTTTATGCTTTTAAGTAAATTCCGTTTTAACATATTTTTATTCCAAATGTCTATTTAAATGTAAGTAGGCTGTGATATAGCTATGCCTATTTACTAAGCCGTTATTGCAAAATGTAAATTTGTTGGAAAAAAGCACAAAATTAAAAGATTTTGTATTATCTGCCACTATTTTTAAAATTCACAGAAAAAAATCATTAGTTGCTTATAATGCTACTTCAATAACACTTATTTCAGCTGAATGTGGTAATGATAAAACTTGTGTTTTTAAACAATCCTACTAACGCCTCTGGTCAGTTATGACGACATTCTGTGACCTATAACTCGTTTCTTCCATTATCCATAATCACTGTGTCAAATTTTTAAAGCAACTATTAAGGTAATCGGATGGTTTCTCCTAGAATATTCTTCAGGATTAACTCTAGATTAAACTAAACCATTTTTTCACATCCTACCAGTATTATATCATCTTGTTGTTGTAGAAAAGGGTTTTTATTTAAAATCATTGAAATTTCTTTTAAACTGACTAAAACACTAGTAATCGATAAATAGTCGTTGTTATTTCCTTAAGAAAAAATATTAAGTGGCTGCTATGTCACAGCGAACTTTAATTTAAATAAAAATTTGGACTAAAAATTTGTAAAAACAGATTTTTACTAAAAGCACAAAAGATAGGTATGGGCAACCTATACACCATTTGGAAAGTATTTTATTTGTCATCATGTGACGTACAAAAATACAGGGTGTTCCATTTAAAATAAGAGAGATATTGCTATTTGATTTTCTGAAAAATTGAAATTATTTTTTGATCACCCTGTACAATATTTGATCTTGATATGACCTACGTATGATACAACAGACCTTTTCTAATCTTGTTACACATTTTAAAGTTTAAAGAGTTTATAGTGTTAAAAATAAAATTAATTTAATTGCACCTCTGCATTTTGAAAAAATCAAATATCACAAAAATGAATAAATTTAAACACTTGGTACCTATAAACGAAACTTGAGTTATTTTTTTATGTGTGAATCTCAAACCGTCATGAAATATAGGGTGTTCTCCATTTAAAAAAATATTACGTTGATACGTCACACTTTTTTGAGACACCTCTGTATAGACTAAGACAATTTTATACTGTGGCCTTATCTTTGGACAATCCACGAAGGCTGAAAGCCTAAATACTAACGTACCGTGGGTGTCTTAAGCAGGAGTAGAGGAAGTTTGTTAACACGGGACTTAAAAACTTGAAGATTTGGGGGAAGGAAAGACCTCCGCTGGCAGCAGGTTCCACAGTCTAGAAACTCTAGGGATAAAAGAACGAACGAAATGGGAAGTTCGGGGCCTGTCCAATTGAACTGTATAGGGATGCATACGCGCGGCACCACGAGTTTCTCTGTTGGGAACTGCAAGAGGAGGGACTATACTGGATAATTCGTCGGAGCAGAAGCCGTAAAAGTATCTATAGAAGAGCGATAGATCTCCCACAGCTCGACGATGGGCAAGAAGGAAGTCTTTGAGTAAGTAAAGGATCATTAATAAGACGAACAGCCCTTCTTTGAATGGCATCAAGAATGCTGAGGGTTGTAGGGGATGCCATTCCCCAGACATGAGAACAATATTCCAGAGAGGGTCGAATTTGGGACACATACAAAGTGTATAAATTGGAAGGAGAAAAATACTTTTGGCTCGGAAAAGAAATCCAAGCTTTTTTGAAGCCGCGGTGGCTATAGATACAATGTGTTTATGCCAGTTAAGGTTATTCTCAAATGTGACGCCCACAAGGTTAAATGTGTCCCCGCTCTGCAAAACCTGGCCACTCATAAGCAAAGGATGAGTGTTTGATGATTTTTTCGCGACAAGGAACACGATTGTGTTTTGGATGCATTAAATTGAACGAGATTTTTGGCGCCCCAATCAATATCAAATTGAGATCCTGTGAAAGAGATATCTGCATCGCCCTGCGTTTGCTTTCCAAGTCGGGTTGAGAGATTGGTTTGGGAACCTGAAAAGTGGAGTGAAGGTACTATCGTCAGCATAACTATGAATGGGATTGGTTGTGGAAGAAGAAGGTCGTTGATGTGAAGAAGAAACAAAGTTGGTGCTAGTACTGAACCCTGTGGCACTCCAGCATTAATTTCGTGAAAGCTTGAAGAGTGGCCATCAACAATGACTGATATACGTCGATTAGAAAGATAACTGGAGAGCCAAGAGCAGAGTTTAGTTGGAAGACCGTAGGAGGGAAGTTTATTAAGAAGTGCGTCATGCCAGACTTGGTCAGAAAGCTTTAGATATATCAAGAGCAACGATCTGGGACTCACCTAGAAACTCAAGAGACTTGTTCCAGTTGTGTGAAACGAAGGAAAGAAGATCTGCTGTAGATCTCTTGTGACGAAATCCGTATTGCCTGTCATGTGTAAATTTTATGTTTTTCTAAGTACTTAAGAATTTGCGAGGTAAT
>JACEGR010008025.1:0-41798 GCA_014170235.1 Listronotus bonariensis
CTGGTATTCATTTTATAAAAGAGGTATTTTTACGTTCAATGAAAGGACCGATTAATTTAATTAAAGTCTCAAAATCGGTGGCGGACAGTCGACAAAAGTTATTAAAAAACATTCCATCTGCTGGTAGATCATGAATAGGGTTACTGCCATTTTACTGAAATCTACTTTTAAAAATACTTGACATCCAACATCATTTTTTCTTGTTTTTCCTATTTTTTAGCTTTTGTTTTGCAATAGTACAATGGCGCTACTTGACGCTAATAATAATTCATTCTGGTCCGTGTCGGAACACCACGAGCGAACAATAAAATATCAATGATGACGGATTGGCTTGCAAGCAAACCTTGGTAAAAAACCATATAAAAAGCAATAAAAAAATATAAAAATTCTATAATATTTAATGGTTTCTGATTAGATTATTGGTTTTTGTGGGATCAAGAATTTATTTTTATAATATTTTATGGGGCCGTTGTAGGACAACATTATTTGGTTGGTATATGCTTAAAAACTTTAATTTCTTTTTATGATGCTTTATACTGTGTTATATTGTATAAGCTATAACCTCTTAATGTTTATAATATTGTATGCGATAAAACGCATATACATTTTTTTTATTAACATTACACATTACAAAACCATTTTATAATATTACTTTGCACAAATTATTTTACAATTTGACTTTAATTTTACTTTCCGGTTGAATTATAAGTTGTTTAAAAAATTTGCCCCACCTGAAAAAAAGTCACGGGCCGCGCCTGCAGTTCATTTGCTACTTTTTGACATCTAATCTCTAAATATTTTTAGGTTTTTATTTTTAATCTGGAGTGGCCATGAATGCGGTTAAACGACAAAATTTGGATCAAGGGATCGCGGAAAAATGTATGTGGCAATCTTTTGTTTTTAATAGCCACTAGAAATTCGCCTAAAGTTTGTAAAATCGTATTTATGATCCTTAGTCAGTATTTTGAAATAGATAGGGGTGGCTCACTATAAGAGCTTAAAAGAGTATTTTTAGACTCCAAAGAGTCCCCTGGGCATGGGGCCCCGGGACGCTGTCCCGCCTAGCCTCATATTAGTCACGCTACTGCCTCTAAGTTCTCTATCAATAATACGGGCTAGCTGTTACAGATTTTTTAGCTAGACATTTTTGTCCTAATATTAAATTATCTTTTAATAGAGTAATGCATATTAAAAAAAAAGTTAATAAGGATTTTTGTCATATACTTGAAAGTAAAATATTAATTGTGTTTGTGTGGTAAGATTGTTGGTAAAAAAATAATCCTTTTAGCTATTATAATGAACCACTCTTAATCCATAAAAACAAATGTTGCAAACTTTAGGCGACGTAGCGGCTATAAAAACAAAAGATTGTAACATTATTTTTTCGTGACTACTTGATCCAAAATTTGTCGTTTTATTGCATTCAGTATAAATGCAGTATAAATTAAAAATTAGTAAAAGAGATTAGATATCAAAAAGTAGAAAATGTAGTCTCATTGTATTTGGAATGGAAGAAAAACATTTTTGATGTTAAAATAATTTCCTGCAGTAAAAATATGCCATTGTTTTATTTTTTCATTTTTAAAAACATCCAGTTACTTTTTACAAATATTTTATTTTATTTGTGTTTAATTTACAAAATCCTGTTTATTTTCATAATAAAGAAAATCATCCTAAGATGCACAAATAAAGGAAATTCACTTATATTCCTTTGACGTAAAATATTCGATTTTTGTTTAAAATCAAGAACCGTTCGTAATATTATATTTCGTTCAAACTCATTTAAATATAAACATAGAGTAAGGAAATTATAAGAGTTATCATGGAATAGCCGATTTAAGGACAGGTCATGCGAAAACTCCCAATATAATTTTATTCGTTTCTCGTTAAAATACCGCCAGTTAGTCATTTCAGTAAGCTTACGTGTCTCCCCACCGCTGATGTTACACGAGACGAGGCTTCGACCGACGCATTTAAAGTGTGAACTGAAAAAATGACAAGCCTGCCGCCAAGCCTGCCGCAAAAGTGGTACGAAAATTTTAGCATGCCACGGTTTCTCTTATCCGTAGGTATGTTACTTTATGATATAAATAATCAATTATGAATTTAGGAAAACGTTTCGACAGGAGCCTTCTTGCTTTTGTAGAGTGCTGACACTGCCATCGTGATCGAATAAGCCATATTTCGTGACGTCACACGCGGTGTTTTAGCCTATAATAGCATATATTAATATAAGTATAGAATTTAATTATATTCCGTTTATCTTAATCTAATCTACAAAAGTGTCTTTTGATTGCTATTTTTTTAACACGCTTCTATTAGCTTCAGTTCTATGTGTTTATGGATCCGTGAGTCACCAGTAAATATTAATTCTATAATATAAATCTTCTATTTCTAGGTAATTCGGATCGGTGAACGACGGTATTATATAAAACACGCTTACTATAAATTTTCTGTTTGATATTACGGGTTTCTATAAACTGCAAGGCAGGCGCCCTACACATCGCCATCTGCAGTTGAATAGAATAATTACGTGCATGAACACACTTTTATGATATAGGTCACTGTAACCTATTTTAAATGTCTTATGACTGTATTTAATGTTTGACACTAGGTATCACTACGAGTATATAGGGCTGGCAACGATATATCGATTATTTTCAAATATCAATATATCGAAAATTAAATATCGATAATCTCCATCGATATTTAACTTCTTAATATATCGATACATTAATATCGACAATTTTTGATTTTTGTGGTAAATGAGACAAAACTAAAAAGCGGATTTTCACATAAATTTTTATAAGTTTGAAAAATGTCGTACAGTAAAACAAAATAAATATGGGTTAAAATATCAAAAACAAACGCTTTTATCAGATATTAAACTAAAAGTAAAAAATAATTATAGTTTAAAAAACTAAAATACACGCTTTTAAAGCACATCGAACTAAAAAGTTAAAAATAATTTTAAAAATAATCTTAAAACAATAGTGAACGAAAAATTCTAGTATTATTGTAAAAAAGCGTGTTCGCCTTGTGCCATATTTTTCGTATATCGAGCGCCCGACGCTTTTCAAAATTATTTTGAACTTTTTACTTCGATGTGCTATAAAAGCGTGTTTTATAGTTTTTTAAAACTATAATTATTAATTTTACTTGGTAAATATGGTAGGCTTGATTGTAGGTAATTGTCTCGAAATTTGCGGCAACGGCAATTTTGGAATGCAAGGGTTTTTGGGGCGCTGATCACGAATCTAAAAGAAATTTCAGTCGTAAATTATTCTTTTTCGATGTATATATTATCAAACTTAAAAGTAAAAGTTACCTAATTTGTACTATATTCCCGCTTTCTTTCATAAAATGTGTCAAAATCGGCGTTGTTATAACTTTCTAGACAGTTATCGTAATCATTTAAACAAGAAACAATATTTCATTGTTTAATATCAAAATAAGTTTATAAATAAAACACGTCTTAAAAGGAAAAAAACTTATATATTTGCCTTATAGCTAGCTAGTTTAGTTCATGGCTTGTTGCAGACATTTTATAGACACTTTAAAAAGCCTACTAAATATTTTGTTCTATCTGAAAAATAAATACTAATATGTATAATGCATAATGAATAGGTAGATACTATACACTTCGTGCTACCTTGATTCTGTCTGACTTAAGAGCGTTTTTTTCCACACATTGACGAAAATTGCTTATAAAATTGGAGCGGCCCAATAGGTATAGGATATTTTTAAGTATTAGAAATTACTAATTAAAAATGTTTGTCAAAACAATACTAAAAATTCTATATACAATGTGTCTACGTAAGTTAAAGTCATATGAAAAACTTTTTATTATTTTTAAGACAAAAAGTTATTTTTTATAAAATATTCTGCATGGTTCAAAACCTAAAAACACCCATCAAACATCAAATTATATAAGTAAAAATACAGGTACTTTATTCTTTAGCAAAAATTACGTTTTTCTGGCCAAACCATTTACATGACTGATACAACTAAATATCTGATGGAAGCATTTCAGGTTCTGCACCATGCAGAACTTTTTATGAAGAATAAAGTTTTTTGTAAAATTAATAAAATAGTTTCCCATATACCGCCTACTTACACAGACACATTGTACAGGGTTTTCATTTATATTTTGCCACTCACTTTTAACTATAAGCAAGGAGGATAGGGAAAAACGTTTCGTATAAAAGTTTCATAATTTTTCATCTTTTATCTCTGGAGCATAAAAAACAAACAAATGAACATTACAAACTCAAGAAAATTGAAGAGGCTAACTTTTTAAATGGAACACCCTGTATATTCTATCACCATTAAAAAGATCTTTTAAACACCTTTACAATAATACAAACTTGATATATCTATCTTTAATAGTTTCCGAAATATGACCACTTTAATTTGAAAAATAGAAGATATAATTCTCATTATACCTACCTACGGCACTGACGTGAGACTGTGGATCTAATGGAAATTATACCCAGAGTTAAATGGCCATTTTTTCGTAACTTTTTAAGATAGATATATCAAATGTAATATTTTTAAAAAGGTTTTTAAAAGATCTTTTAAAGGTGATATAATATACAGGGTGTTCTATTTAAAAAGGACACCTCTTCTTTTTTCTTGAGTTTTGGATGTTCAGTTGTTCTTTTATGCTCCAGAAATAATAAGTAAAAAGTATGTACATCTTATGCAAAACGTGATTTCCTATAATCCATAGTTATAGTTAAAATTAAGTGGCAAAATATAAATGAAAACCCTGTACACTATTATTACCAACACTTATGCTTACGCTTAAATAAAAATAGGGCTTCCACACCAGCTTATTACTTTAACGATAACATGCATGGTTATTATTTAAAACTGTTTATATAGTTAGGTACCTAAATAATCCTTCGTAGTGTATCGAACTATAAAATATTTTCTTTTACATCTTATCACTAAAAGTCATTAGGAAGTACCTAAAATGCTTAGTACCTAACTCTAGGTTAATATACTTTTATACCCTTTAACCCGCCCTTAAGCCTACTTAACATTTGATTTATAAAACAGAATAAAAAAATCTACCCTGTTTTATATAGTTTTAGGTATAAAAATACTATTTTACACAAGTATATCTTAAACAAAAATAGATTAAACAATAATGAGCAAAATCACATCAAGTGGACCCCCATTTTCCACTGAATCATAAAAATTTGGTCTATACAGTGTGTCCAAGATAAAGATCCTAAGCATGGGAATCTTAGTATCTATTGGAGATACAGCTTAGGTTAAATTAGGAAAAAGTTGTTGGCCTGCTGAGATATTTGGAAAAAACCAAAATTTGACTTTATCGATTTTATTTTTTTCTGACTTTATTTGAAGAGATATAAAAAACTAATAACACTTTTTCATTGGCACTTTTTAGCTACTATATGATGGTATTTTTAGATTTTATACCCGACGTTTCGTTGTTAAGAAACTATCATCAGCTTTATTTTTTTATATGGCTGGAAAAAAGTACACCCTGTATCTGATCCCATTTTTAATTACAAATTCAACAATGTATCACATGTCATATTTTAATTTTTAGTTAAAAGTAAAATTGCCTTTTTTCTATTTGTTTGAAGTTATTTTTAAATAGGCCTTGCAAACAAATGCTTGGACGTTAATACCTGTTACCGTATCTGTAACATAATTTAATATCATTATAAAATCATATTTGTCGTTAATACCCTGTTTGCCGAGTTGTTGTTTTTAGAGCAATTGTTCTTATTGTTACTGTTGTCTTTATTATTGTTTATGTTGTTAGTGTTGAACGACTTGACCTCAGCCACCTCTTTTGTCTGCAGGAAAAGCTCCCCACCGACCTTAAGGTTTTCAAATTGTTTAACCTGCTTCCCCACCAACTTGACGAAATTGTCTTTAAGGTTTTCCGTAAATCTTTTCACGTTGGTGGGATCCTCATTAGATGATAATCGGTATGTCGCAATTGGGCTCGTAAACGACGTTCTGGATTCCAGCTTCCTCCTGCTCCACGCAACATTTTGTCCTATGCTGAAGGGTGTGCAAATGTGGATATTTGGATAAAGGCATATCCATGCAGAATTGCACATCCCGCAATGCTTAGTCGATGGTTCTATAACAATAATAAATATTTAGTATACTTCTTTAAATTTTAAGAAATAATTTATAGAAACAGCTTTTAAACTTACCGTCTTGGAGGTCAAGTCTCGCCTTCTTAGACGTCATGGCTTGGGCTTGTCTTTTGGGCGCTGGGTGCTTTTCGCGATGATGACGTTGAATAGCTCCCTCGGACTTGAAGATCTGTCAGCACTGCTCGCACGTCTTGGCTACGGTGCGGCAGTTGGCATGGCGTTTAAAATTATCCTTACGGGTGAATTCGCGGGAACAGTATTCAACCTTCATGATTCTGTAAAACATATGATAATTGAGCTAAATATCTTGTCAACTATAATTAAAACAAATTAAAAATGCTTAATTTGTAATCTACAAGGAAAGACCTTTCATTTGAGCCCAAATAAGGCTAGTTTCTAACGACCGGAAGTTGCTACCGGAAATGACGATTCGGTATCTAGAAACCGTAAGGAATCAAAAGAAGTCACATTTTTAATTCATAAATAAAAAGGTGAAAATTAAAAATTGTTAAAAATACTTTATTTGTAATCTACAAGTCAAGACCTTTCATTTGAGCACATACAAGGCTGGTTTCTAACGACCAGAAGTGGTGACCGGAAATGGCGATTTTATTGTAGATTCGGTATCTAGAGACCGTAAGGAATCTAAATAAGTTAAAATTTTTATAAATATTTATTTTTAAATATTAATAGATTTAGGAAAAATAGGTTATTTAAAAAAGAATGAGTTAACTCGAACTACTAGAAGTCGAGTTATACGCTAAAAACTGTTTGGGCCCTATTTATATCCAAATAACGTAGTAAATAAAATTTGTTAGTATTAATATTTAATATTTTATTAGATTTATAAAAAAAAAGAAGAAGCCGAGATATACTTTAAAAACTGTTTAAGCCCCAATGGCAACATGCGCAGATGAGCAAAAGTTATTTTCTGACTAAACTATTATAATTAGACTTGCGCAAATAGCGGAAAAAGTACCTTCGGTACCTCGGCTGATAACGATCTTTTATGACGCCCTTGTGAAAAATATTAAAAAAAAATACCCGTTAGTAGCATTTAGCGGTTAATTTTAGGAAATATACGAAAAAGTACCGATATTTTTACAAATATTAACTGTTGATTATATGTAGTTTATAAAAATAAATATTTCTATTATTAAATAGGTTAAAAATGCTTTTGCACTAAATTCAGTACCTATAAGTCACATAATTGATTACCTTTAAAAAATTATTATAAAATAATCAAATAATGAAAAAATTAGTCAAAAAATAGCTTAAACAGGACCTATACATAAACTTTTAGAATAAAATGGATACTTACATGTATTATTATTAAATACTACCACTAGCACTATAAAAAGTCTAAAGTTCACAAAATTACTGACACTTTAACTGTTGAATCTGAAGATCTAGTCGTTATTGAATGCTAGGCTGGCGCGCTGTGGTATTTATACGCTCTCCTTCCCACACGTTTATGCAAATCATTTACGTAAACAGCTATTCGCATAAAAATATTTTGTTTAAAACATATTATTTATCAGTTAAATTCCCATGTAAAAGGTCTAATTAGTATAGAAAAAAATCAAGTCTTATCAGTTTGTGGCTTCCGTTCTCAACAAAATAATGTGAATAGCAAACACATGATGTAATTAGTAATATTTAATTTTCCCAGAGCAGGATGTTTATATCTGGATATTTCCTGTACAATGCTAAAAATAATTAATAACACATATTCCAAAATCGTGCTTATTATTACATTTTAAATATATTGTGTTTTATTATTTAATATTTAAAAATTATAGTTTACATTATGCGATATTGCAAGCGCTAAGGTTCTGCTCTTAAACCCCCGCTTATGCTCAAGGTTTAAGCGCAGGGGGCGCAGTGTCTAACATGTTAGGTTTGACGCGTGACAAGTTTGACCTTGAAATTATTGTCGTTAACGACTATCCTTTGGTTAGGTTTTATTACTTTAAGCGTAATACTAAGGCCGCAATGATTAATTTTCTATCGGGTTACCGTTCTAATCGCTAATTGATATTTCTCAACTATTTTTTAACAGCTGTAGAGTCTTTATGGCTAAAGATGTCGTCATGTGATTTTCGCTATTCGATAGGTATGACGTCACACTAATTAAAAAAAAAAATTAAACCGCCAGGGTTTCAGCCGATAGCGCCCGCACGGTATGACTTAAAATTTTTGCGTTTAGGCAAATTAATTTAAGGCCTTAGCACAAGTACCCTACACATAACGGCCATTTTCTAAGTCACGTGATTTTTGACATATGACAGGTGACAGATGACATTTGACAGATAGTAATGACCACGCCTTAAATAACGCGTTGCGCAAGATTCCTAAATTTTAAATGACGTCAGAGATTTTAAGATAATAAGCTTCTCTGGATGACGGAGGCCAGTAAACTGTCCTATTTCATCTACATTAATAAACAACGGTCATATAAATAAATCTAGTAAAATGCCTTCACAGAATATAGTAAAAGATAAAGCATACAAAATTTCTAAAAAAATAATTCAAAAAGTATAATAATATCCTTTGCTTAACTTTCACTATCATAAAATCAAAAAATTAAACATCATCTTCCAAGTCATCCCCCAACATGGTAATGATTACTGGTTATATATGGTTAGGGGTTCCCTTTCCCACCAGCTAATTAGTATGTTCTACTGATACCCGCCAAAACTCTTCCTTATACTTTAATTGGGTTATATATGTCCCTCTTACCGAATTTTAAACATTGCACTATTCATATTTTATACATTTAGATTTAGAAGAAATAATATTTATCTTGTCAAGATTTTAATTTAATTTGATTTAAAACTATCTAAGTTTTATCCAAAAATACTACATTTTTTTAATTTAAAGACATTATTTTCTGTATAATTCCTTAAAAAAAAACACGGTAACTTATAAAAATTAAAATTTTACACATATACCTTTACTGTATGTTTATTATGATGAAAATTTTATACCTTTTGTTTAAAGCCAATAAAATGCCTTAATTTTGACAAGTTGCTATGAGGACAACCTGAATTTTTCGAACATTTTTTCGGCCACGAGACCTAGCTGCAAAATTAATAACTAATAATTTCCCTGACTGGACAGCTATCACGTGCAAATGCCAAAATAACGCGAGGAGCAACGCATGCGGCGAGAAGTCAAAAGAGCGACTTTCACATTTGCACACACATATGTATATGTCTTTGCTATGGTGACCTAGAGGAAGGCGTGTAATCGATATGCTTTAAAAATGGGCTTGTTTTTTTGTTTAAATTAAATTTCTAAATATGACACCAGAGGGTACTGTTGTTCCTTATAAGATTTCTAGGGATGCTGTATACAGTAGAAAATAATTATTTAAAAAAGACATTATAGAGAACACTATTTAATTTGAAAGAGTTTTTAGTTAACAAGAACAACAAAAATTTCTAAGAATTATAAATTAGGTGCAAAAATTTCCCAAGATCGCTGTTTAATTAAAATACATACCATCATTTAAATTGTATTATACATTTTACAGTTTAATCAAAGTCAATTTTAAAGATACTAATTCATGAGTTTCCTGTCTACCCCTCTACCGGCCAGTGTCCTCCACACTAAAACTCGGTTGATAGCATCGAACTGGCACGACGTGTATATCTATCTGAATCCCAAAGAATGACCCCAGATACCACCAACAGTACAATTGACACCAAGCACATCTCAAGTATGGTAAATGGGAATTTGGAGACAGAAAAAGACGAAGACATGGCTTCTAACCTATATACCCAAAAAACTCAAGAAACAACCAAAACAAATACGGAAAACACGATTAGTCAAGAAAATCATGGTGTGTAAATTTAGCAAGGGTCTCCAGACCAGTAAATCAAGAGTTAATTACAGGCCAATAACTGAGGAGGGTCTATTTGCACTATATAACACCTTGGAAACACGGGACTGGAGTTCTGTTGTTGAAGAGGAGGGCGATCCTGATGATAAATTTAACAAATTTATTAATATTATAGAAAACGCTATGGAAACAAGCTTTCCCATAAAATCAAAAATAGCCAACCATGGGTCGCGCTCCAGAAAACGAAGGTCTCCAGTAAACTGGTTTAGTGGTGATCTTAGGGAGATGCGGGAGAGGCTGAGTTTTCTCGTTGCTGTGAACAGAGCAGATCCACGACTGGTACAAAAGAGTACCGTCACTGATTTTAGGCGTAGGTATAAAAATAAATTGACAGAGGCGAAAAGGAGAGCCAATGATAACTATATTACCCAATCCAGTAATCCTCAGTCGGCAATGTGGGAAATCATAAAGGAAAATACTCCAAAGTGTTCCTCCCAACCATCTGAACTGCCCAATGCTGATATATTTAACAAATTCTTCATAAACATTGCTGAGAAGGTTAAGAATGGTTTGCCCCAAGCCAAAAATAGCTTTGAGAAATATTTAACACCTGTAACAGGCGTTGATGAATTTCGTTTTACAACGGTTACCTTTAATCAAGTTAGGCTCATTATAGAAAAGATTAAAAATAAGAAAAGTAAAGACTGCTTTGAGATAAATGTTCCAATTTTAAAAACACTAAAAACCTAATTCTTATACCCTTAACAAACTTAATAAATCAATGTATTACCAAGGGCATTTTTCCATCAGCCTTAAAAACTGCAAAAGTAGTCCCAATATATAAAGGAAAGGGGAGCCTGGATGATGTTTCAGGTTACCGTCCAATATCTGTCCTCCCTATTTTCTCAAAGATCTTTGAAGCTATACTTAAAATGCAAATGTCAGATCACTTTGAATTTAATAACCTATTCTTTCAAGGTCAGTTTGGCTTCCGTGATCAAAAGTCCACAAACAAAGCCATAAGTGGCTTAACGCATATGATCCTGGAGGGCTTTGAACAGTCCATGGATACCTATGCTTCTTTCTTTGACCTCACGAAAGCGTTTGATTGTGTGTCACACGACATTTTGCTTAAAAAGCTCAGTTTTTATAACTTCCATTCATCTAGTATCATGCTTCTAGGATCCTATTTAACAAATAGAACCCAGTATGTCAACCTAAATGGCAGGTCATCGGAGAGGCAGCTGATTAGGTGTGGAGTCCCACAGGGCTCTGTACTGGGTCCGCTTCTTTTTTGATTTACATCAATGACCTGGCAAAATTTCAGCAAGATACAAACCTAATTTTGTTTGCAGACGATACTACAAACCTAATAACGTACCATCCTACACAGCCTATTGCAGCATTTGTAAATGACTCGCAGGAAAATCTGGGGGAATGGTTTCTATCAAATATGCTAAGTTTAAACACCGCAAAAACTCAGAACATAAATTTTAGTCTTCGAAGATCTAATCAGGGACTCCCTTGTGATGAAAAGGTCAAATTCTTGGGGGTTACCTTGGACGCGGGCCTAACTTGGGAAGCACATGTGAATGAATTAAGTAAAAAACTGACAAAAACAATATTCCTGATTCGAAACCTATATAGGTCAGTTTCATTGAAAACAGTGGTGACTGCGTATCACGGGTGTTTTGGCTCTGCCATGTCCTACGCGATCCTAAACTGGGGACACTCATCCCATGCTTCTAGAATCTTTGGATTACAGCGAAGGTGCATAAGGGTTATGGGGGGCTGGGATACCGTGACTGCTGCAGGCAACTATTCAAAGATCTAAAAATTCTAACACTTCCTTGTGTCTTTATATATCAATGCCTTGTATACATCAGAGAAAATGTAACATTGTTTACGTCTCACCAGGATGTACACAGCTATCCTACAAGAAACAAATCAAACTTTGTAACTAATTACCACAGACTTGAGAGAACCAGAGATGGTGCCCGCTACCAGTGCGTTAAGTTTTTAAATATTCTTCCGAATCATGTGCGGACTAAAGAAATAAAAAGCTTTAAGATGTCAGTTAAACAATATTTGCTGTATAAGAGCTTTTATTCAACTGATGAATACCTCGAGAGCAGTTTGGATGCTGCGCACTACTTTGCAAATAACTAAGCATCCTACTATTTTTAGTATGTTTTAAGTGTTAACACCTTTTAACGTTATTGTTTTGTAGTGTAGCTACTTTTGGCTTTTAAATTTATTTATTTTATGTTTTAGTGTAAATGTTACTTATTAGACATGTACGTTTTTATTAATTTCTTTTTTTAACAATATTGTTTTATAGTGTGGGTACTTTTAGCTTATAATTTTTATTTTATATTGAATATGTTGACGTGTAAAAGCAATTTATATTGTATATATTACCAATAAATACTTACTTACTTACTTACTTACTTACTTACTAAGTATACACGTCGTGCCAGCTCGATTTCTTCAATTTAGATTCAATATCTTAAATTCTTGAACAATAGCAGATAGCGATTAGAAAAAGTAAGAATACATTTACTGACTGCTTAAATGTAGTTTATACCAAAATTTCATTTTGAGCAAAAGCGTAGCTAAGATTTGCAAGTATTTTGTAAAAAAAGGACGTGGGACACACACCACACCAAATGAATAGCAAAAGCCGTTGGCCTCAAAATGATTACTTAAAAAAAAGTTTTTAAAATTTGCCAAATAAAAAAAATACTTCCTTTCTCTCCCCGCCAAAAAAATCTAAGTTTGGAAAGTAAATCCTCTATTTGTATTTTTCATTTGATCAAAATGTTTATTGGTAAATGTTGATAAGTGACAAAATTTTAACTGACTATAACTTTTAAAAAATACAGATAATTTTGCAAAAATTAGGACTTGTGTATAAAATTTGATAAAATTCACGAAAAAAGAAAATACAGATGGGGGATTTGCTTTCAAAACTGAGATTTTCTCAGAGAGGGCGCGGACCAATTTTTTTATTTTTTGTAAAAACATATATGTATACCAAAATGTTATAGGGCTCATATCTCAGTTATTAGGTAAAAACTACTAGCTACGACCTCGAACCCAGTCCGTATAAATACGCCTAGAGGTAAGTGTTAAATGCAAAATAATACACTTAAAACAAGAAAGTTTTTGCTGATTTTTACATTACAAGTGTTTATAAATTAAAATTAAAACCTTACAGTGGTTAAGTTAAAAAAATGCAAAAACTAAAACTAATATTCTATGGGTGCATTCCACTTGATACCTAATTATCAATATAAACATTCCTTTCCACGCGTGGGCAAACATTGCCCCTGAAGGTTTTGAAGTGACACGACGTGTATAAAGAATGTACCAAAGAAATGCTGAGTTGGTTAGATAGGTCACAAAGTTATGAATAAAGTTTTATACAGCGCTACATCAGGTACGCTGATATACGCTTTCCTTGGACTACAAGACACAATAACATTTTTTAATTGTAAATCTTATATAGTAGGGACTTTCATTAAAAAAGGTTTCTGGGATGCAGTAGTGATGTGTAACTATCCAGCAAAAGATTAGGTGATCTAAAAAGATAATGAAAATTAGTTACAAATGTGTATAGGTAAAAATGATAAAAAAAAAAAATAAAAAAACTTCTTCATTCCGTGAAAGATTTTATTCTTCAAAATTCTAGCACAGCGCTTTTGGTACAAAACCATCATCAGTATTATGTGATAACGAAGTATGTATAGCAGATGACCATCTGCTAAAAATACTATTTTTACTGTACCAAAGAATTGCTGAGTTGGTTAGATAAGTCACAAAGGTATGAATAAAGTTTTATACAGGGCTACATCAGGTACGCTGATATACGCTTTTCTTGGACTACAAGACACAATAACATTTTTTAATTGTAAATCTTATATAGTAGGGACTTTTATTAAAAAGGTTTCTGGGATGCAGTAGTGATGTGTAACTATCCAGCAAAAGATTGGGTAATCTAAAAAAGATAATGAAAATTAGTTACAAATGTGTATAGGTAAAAATAAAAAAAAAAAAATAAAATAAAATAAACTTCTTCATTCCGTGAAAGATTTTATTCTTCAAAATTCTAGCACAACGCGTTTGGTACAAAACCATCATCAGTATTATGTGATAACGAAGTATGTATAGCAGATGACCATCTGCTAAAAAATACTATTTTTACTTTTTAAGCATACAATTGTTTGCACGCCAAGTTGCAAGACTGCCTCTAATAGGTATAAGCAAGGTTTAGAAAGGATAAGGTATAGTACATTTCTAAATTATATGAAGTAACCCTAGTTATAAATTTAAATTATCCACTATAAAGTGAAGATAGAATAGAATAATTTATTATAAACGAAAGTTTAACAGGTAATTTAGGCACAACTGGCGTAAAGTTTGGTAGAATAGAGTTTAACGCAAGCTATTTAATATTTAATAATTTGCCAGTTTAATACTTACCGACTGAGTTTTAAAAGCCGATATGGCCTTTTTTCGGAATATTTCCTATTTAGCAGTTTGTAGCAAAGAAGTATTTTCTATATTTAATATTTAAAACAATAAAACATATATTTTAATGCACATAATAAACAAAATTACTTGTCTTTTGACAATTTTTTGACTTTGGTTGATAACCTAACTTACATGTCATCACGTCATTCAAAAAAGTTTACATTTTACAAAGCAGTCCGTGTAAAACCATGTTGCACAATGTCATTTCATAAATGAACACTTAAAATGTAAAATATATTATTTACTATATTTTACACAAATAAATAGATATTAAACGAAAAAATTCTTAAAATTTGTACCAACAACAAAATATTAAATAAATAAAGTGGTGTTGTGTGGTGTACTTAATATTTGTTTTGTTAAATATTTCAAATTTCAACAAATATAAAAGTGGAAAAAAAGAAAATAAGAATAAAAACTTTAATCACCAGGTAACTTTTCAATACTTTTAGTAGATTTAGGTCATTTTAATTACTATTGGGAGATTATACCTGCGCAAATTTACTTTAAAGAATTTCTTTTGTATTCTTACTAAGTATAGGTAACTAAATAATATCTCCAAATTTAGCGTGTCTATCGTTTTTATACTCGAACAAATCTTCCAATGATTATTTAGACTTTTTTTTCAAAATTTTACTTATTTAAATGGCAAATAAAATAGTTTTAGTGACATTAAAATCCTCTTTAATAAAAAAGTCTTCATATTTTCTACAAGAAAATTAGTGAATTCTACTACATAATGTTATGCCTAGCAACACTGTTTCAAAATCTTATAATCATCACGAGCGCCTCTATTGTTTTTTAATAGAAACTCTGAAAATTGAGCCCGTTTTTCTCAAATATTACCGATTTCGTTTACACACCTTCTTCTAGGTCACCATAGTCTTTGCTCAACGTATGCGTGTGCAGGTCTGTACGCGTCTAGACTTGTAAAAAGTTGATTGCCTTTCTAGTCAATGAATTAAAGCACACAAGGAAATTTTTATCAAATATGTAATAAATAAATTTGGTTAAAATGGGAAAATAATATTATTTTTAATTTCAGAGTAATTTTATCTTTAGTTTTAAGATTTTGTAATATTGTATATTATTAACCCTAAATTTTTTACCGTTGTTCATTGGTTTAAATTTTTAAAATCAATGCATGAATATTGAAACGGTTGTATGAAATGAGATAATTTTTGTAGTATCTATTAATGCAAAAAATAATGCAAAATAAGCGATTTTAAAGGCAAGAAATTTAAAAAAATAAATAAATTCTGCCCTTGCCCGGTGCCTTTCTCGGGTATTAATCCACCCTGCATGGACTTCCCATCATTTTAAAGAAATGCTACAGGGTAATTTAAAAAGGCTTATGAAGATAGCCTATAAGAAAAGAAAACGATGCAATTCCGAGTTTTTACCATAATAAATTTGTAGTCTTGGGCCAAATAAGAATTTAGCTACATTAAAAAAATAAAGAGTTAAACTTGAATAAAAATAAATTACTGGTTTTAGCCTTTTTAACCGACTTCAAAAAAGAAGGAGGGTATATGTTCGACACCTACGTTTTTTTCTTATGTATGAACACCGATTATTCCATCAATTGTGGAGCGATTCTTTTTTATTCGAAAGAAAACCTAAGCGACTTCAAAATGAATGAAGTAACTAAAAATTTCAAAATGATGATTAGCAGAAAATCAAAAGCATGAAGTTAGGTAATAACATTTTCTACTAAAGTATAAAAGGCATGTGTTTGTTTAGTTGTTACCATTTAGTACTTTACGCACATGTCATTACTCGACTTCATGCTTCTGATTTTTTCTAATCATTATTTTTAAATTTTTAGGTCTTTATTTAGTTTAAAGTCGGTTTGGTTTTTTCAAAATGTTTATTATGACACATAAGCCGTTATTATTTTTCTCTATTATAGTATTAGGTATTGCATTTTAGAAAATTTCAGGGACTAAAAAAATAAATTTTGACTTATACACTCGGCCTAACTGGGTTAGAATATGACATGTTATTAGATATATTTATAAATTTAGGTGTGCTAGAATTTTTCGTAGAAGTAAAAATGCATAAGTTTACATAGTGCATTAAAAAGGTAAGATGATATTACAGATGACTTTATGATCGTAGTTTATAATTGGCAATGTCATATTCAAAAGTTTGGTTGTAAAGCTTCGAGAAATCATAGATTTGGTTTTCACTTCCCTTGATCCATATTTAAAATGTTTTAAAACATTTATGCAATCATGTTATTTAATACTTACTTTAAAGACAATTTAAAATAGTTTTTGACTTATAAAATACTGTCCAAAGTGTTAATTTTTTATCATGTCATCTTTTGACGAAACCAGGCAAATCTTTAATAAGAAATTACTAGTGGCCTTATATCCACAACAGTAATTTCGTAAATAAGTTTAACATAATTGTCAAAAGTCTGTAACATAAAAAAATAATTCTTTAAGGCTTCAATTGGACAATTTACTCGTAGAATGAGTTACAAATAAAAGCAAACCATTATAGCCCGAATGAATAAGTCATAAATGCTTAAAAACTATTTTTCTGCTGATTTTTTTTCATAAAGGTCACTAAGTCCTTACAGAATTAGGCTTATCCTATAAAGATTACACACACAGTTGCAGTTGTTGTCATAATATTAACATGTCAGGATTCTAATAAAAAAGATAATATTATACTTAAAGTCACAAAAAATATTATAATCTACACACATATACAAATAATTATAAATATTAAATTATTTGAAACTAGTCATTGCTAATAAGTCAATTCTAAAAATTGGATACCCGAAAAAATTGCTATTTTGTACTTTTTAAGCATACGATTGTTTGCACGACCAAGTCGCAAGACTGCCTCTAATAGATAAGCTCAAAGGTTAGTACATTTCTAAATTATATGAAATGAACCCAGTAAAAATTTTAAATTATGTCAAAAGTCAAATCTACTAGAAAGTAAAAATTTAAATAATTTAATATAAATGCAAGTTTTACAGGTAATTTTGGCATAAATAACAAAAAAGTTAACTAAAATAGAATTCAATGCAAGTTCCAGGTAATAATATAAAATATTGAAATAATTTGCCAATTGAATACGTACCGATGAGTTTTAAAAGCCGATATCGCCTTTTTTGGAACATTTTCTATTTAGCAGTTTTTAGCAAAGTAGTATCTTTTATAATATTTCACAATAATTAAAATAAAACGTAGGTTTTAATGCACAAATTCAACAAAATTTTTTGTTTTTTAACAATTTTTCGAACTTCATTGCTAAACTAAACTTAATGTCATGTTCAGATAATGACAGACTGTTCAGAAAAGTTTAATTTACAAAGTAGTCCGTGAATAGGCTTTGTTGCGACATGTTATTTTTTTAGTTTCTACTTAAAATGGAAATGTATGTTTTTCTATCTTTAATACAAATAGATACTTATTAAACTAAGAAATTCTTTAAATTTTTACCGAATTATGTAAATATAAAACAGTAAAGTTGTGTTGTTTGGTGTACCTTATATTGTTTAGTATTGTAAATTTTTTCAAAAAAAAAAAAAAAAAACAAAAAAACAAGTGGAAGAAAAGGGGCACATTTAGAATCGACGCCCGGTAAAGGCCCGAGTTACGGATTGGTGACGTCAGAGGTACTTTTTAAAAAGACCTATGTTGTTTTAGACGTTTATTGAGTACACAGTATAAACTGGAACTGACTAGCCTAGGTACAATTGGTTGTATTTATATCTAAAATAATGCTTACTACAAAATACTGCAAATTACTTATCTATAGGAAATGCCGGGGTCAAGGAACCGTAATTCCCGACATGCGCACATGAAGACATGCGCAATAAGCAAGACCTTATCAAAACTAAACATAAGGAACAAATTCATTTGCCAAGGTCAAGGTTGGGGTAAAGATTACCCAAATTTAGTCGAATCTGAATGCACCCAAGTAAAATAACAATAAAAACCGTAATCATCAGGTAACGTTTAAATAGTTTTGGTAGATTTAGGCCCTTTTTAATTAGTCTTGGGGGAATTATACCTACCAGTGCAAAATAACTATAAGGAATTTAATTTGGTATTATAGCTCTAGTTAACAAAACAATACTTCCAAATTTAGATGGTTCATCGTTTTTATCATCAATTAAGTCTTGATAACATTAAAAACTATTTAATAAAAAACTCTTTGGATCTGTAAAAAGAATAGGATGAATTCTACTACCTAATGGAATGCCTGACAACACTGTTTCAAAATCTTAATACTGTCACGAGCGCCTGCTATCAAACGGTAGCAGAAATGCTGAAAATTAAACCCGTTTTTCTCAAATAATACCGATTTCGTTTACCCACTCCCTCCTCTAGGTTTCCTTAGGCATTACTAAGGAGGCCTAGGGCATTACCTTTGTTTAAATACCATTTTTAATATAAAACCGTTTTTATCCGGTAAACAGATGGGTGAAGGTCGCTTTCTATTAGGATCTTAGACTATATATACTTCACTTTTAGATTTTAAAAAGACGCCTCTTTTGGTATAAAAAATAATAACTTTTAAAATAAAAAAGTTACATTTGTTTAAAATAATAGTAAATTAAAAATAATTTAAAATTGTGAATTAAGATTAATTTAAGTTAAATATTTTACTTTTACAAAAACCAAAAAAAAAAAACAAAAACCTTTCAAATTTATCTTATTGGTTGAAAAAATGTATTTTTTTAAATTACCACTTTAAAAATGGCATTAGTACAAGAAATGCCACAAGATTGTCCACAAATCATTCTTTTTGTTTTGCCATTGCTGGACACGAAATTATAGTACAGTAAACATAGCAGCTTTCAAGAGGGTAGGTAAAACAAATGGGGGCAAAGCTAGACACATAGCGAGTTGCACCATGACATGCCAAAATATTATCTTGATAAAAATGTTGATAAAAAATAGCATCTAGTATACCCGTTTAGGGAAATTAATAGGTTTATATAGCCCAGTAAAGCAATAACAAAGCGGGACCGATGAATTAGCATGTTTCATTTTTTTTGTCTAATCTCTACCTATTAGTGTTCTACACGCGTTAGACCGTTTTATTTACGCATTGCGTATGAACTTCTTGATTTGGCGAAACGTGTATAAATATACTGTTGGAGTTACTTATATTTTCTACCTTTAATAAACCATGCAAGTGCCCTTTTCATTATAAAAATTCATTTCTAATATTTTAGTCTGATACGTATCAACTATTTTGAATTATTTTTTCATTTTCCTCCCCTATCACATTACATTGTGTAAAAAGCAGAACATTTTTCGGGTTTTCCTGTTTGTAAAAAGCAGCTTTGTGAAAGTTAATTCCCTTTCATTCTTCTTCGAAGTAAATTTTATCAGTGGTTTAAACGACTTTCGGCCATAGTCAAACTCTTCTGGTTTTTTGAAAAATATAGATTTGTGCCATATAAACAATTAGGCAAAAAGTTAGAAATAAAAATACTAAAAGAGATTATATGACAAAAGTAAAAATTTACTTTTAACCTTTTACCCAATTTTAAAGAAAGTTATAAATGAAATTCTGATTTTTGCGAGGTCCTGTATTCTTTTAATATATATTTTTACTAAAAATGATTTAATTAGTACCTATTATTTTATACAAAAATAATTTACTTGTAGGTCAGAAACAGAAAAAAATATAAAACTCTTTGTAGGCGTGTATCTATGGTTTATTGGGTATAATTAGTTGCCCTTCTCCTGGGCTTATTTTTTATTAAAGTATAGTTCCAAGTCGAAAATACCTAGCTCTAAAACTGTCACATTGGGAGTTTTTAGTTCTGATTAGTTTTTTTAATTTCCTAATAAGGCAAATAAAAAATAAAGAATAAACCAACCAAAACCAACCGTGACCGCCCCAATGTGACCAATCAAATTACTAGTAGACGAGCTTTTGCTTTTTATTGGAGTCTGCAAAACACTGTACGCCTAATATGATATTAAATATATCACAGTAATTTGTTTAACAAGGACCATGTCAAATGCATTTACCTAGGCAAATGGCTTTTAAATAAAATTTATTTTCATTAAGTCTTTTGGTTATGATAAAACACGCTTAATAATTTTTAATAAAACAAAATAAAGAATATACCCACAAAAACCAAAAAAAAAAAAAATTAAATAAGTAACTATAAAAATAAAAATCGACGTTTTGGTGGCAAGTCTACCACCGTTGTCAAGATGAAATTAAATAAAAATAAAAACTTCAAAAATAAACTATTTAGGTCTAAAATTCTAAAATTTAAGCTTTACTTTAAGGATACTTTAAAGAAACGTTTGACATTTAGTGTTAAATTTTGTGTCAATAACTTTGTTATATTTTGTTAGTTTTATCTTCACATATTTATTATTTGGTTTAAGGACTAATATAACTGTATGAAAATACTATACAGGGTGGCCCAATTGCCTGAGAAAGTCCAATATGTCTGTCGTTTATCGAGATATGACAAAAAAAATATATATAAAAGTTGTTGCGTTTTCAAACGTAGATGTCCCAAAATTATTTTATTATATACAGTGTCCTAAAAAAGTTTTGGTCAAAAAACTACTTTTTTTTAATTATAACCCCTTTTTTTGTTTACAATACCCCGGTCTTACTTTAACATCTGACCTTGCGCAGATGCATGGTGAGATTCACCATGCATCCTTTAGTAAGGATGGGGCCTGGTTTTATTTATGCCGGTTTTAAGTCGTACCTTAAGGTGCTTGCACAGAGTACACTTTTATGTTGCGCAACATACATAGAAAATGGCTCCATTCTGGTATTGCACAGTATGAATATTGTTGCATGTTTAAAAATTGTGCCATTTTCAAAATTTTTTCTACATTTTTAGTTGCGTACACTTTAAAAATGTGAACAAGCAAAGTTACCAAACTTAAGCAATATCAAAATGTACCGACATGTTAGTATCGAGTGGCGCAATATTTTTCTTGTGCAGTTTTAACGCGATAGAGTACGGAATAGTTAGAAATTAGGCAAAAAAATTGCACATAGTACGCTATTTTATTTTGGCACTTGTTGCGATGTTGCCACGCTATTTTTAATTTACTGAATACAAGAAAATTAGGTAAAAACGAAAAAAGATAATTATTATTAATACTTAGCTAGATAACCAGAGCTAATCAAAACACAAAGGACAACAGAAAATATCCTCGAAAGAAAATTTACTAGATCTCATACTGGGTATTTCATATTAGCATGGCCAAGATCTGAATATTTAAAATGCCCATTTTTATTTTTTTTAATGGAACACCCTGTATATTGGACTATTTTTAGATTTAGGAAATAAAAATAGGGTTTTTAGTTTTTTTAGCGATTCCTAATTTAAAAATGTAAGGTTTTTAAAATATTTAGGATTTTTTAATAATTTATACCAAAAAATTTTGAACTTTGTGTTTTTCAATGGAATATTTGTCAGTATTTTTAAAATTTTATCTTTTCCCTTGAAAAAATGTATTATAAGCTATGGTTATTTTTAAAAACAACACATTTATTAAACTGCCAAAAATTGTCCTATGCTTTGGTTGCCGCATTTTTGTAATGTTGGATGTAGCAAATTTTTATTGTTAAAAAATAATCCTATGCAGTGACTTTTTTGAGGTCGATAAAAACTTTATTTCTGGAAATAATTACAGCTTATATTACTTTTTTAAGGGAATAGGATGAAACTTTAAGAATTTTGAGAAATATACTGTGTGTTCCATTTAATATAACAAAGTTCTCCCTTATCAAAAAAAAAAAAAAAAAATGTCACTAATTATTCAAAAACCTTACATTTTTGGTATAGGAATCGCTTAAGAAACTTACCCTATTTTTATGCCTAAAATCTAAAAATAATTGAGATTTAGCAATTAAAACATTGAGATCTTGGTCATGCTATAAGAAATACCCAGTATGAGATATAGTTAAGTTTCTTTTAGGGATTTATTTTATTGTCCTTAGTGTTTCAAAATAACTAGCCGACTTTGGCGGAACAGTCCCGCTTTTTAGTAACGCGTCCAGATTTAACAAAATGCCCTGATTTTTGGAATGTCCCGTCTCGTCTCGTCAATTTGTGAAACATATTTATAAATGATGGTAAATAAAAATTTATGTGAACATTACGAATATTTTTTTTGCTCTTTTAAATGTTTTGGGACAGGAAATAATGTTATAATGTCATAAGAAGCGGAGATATGACGACTTTTTTCTGTTTTTTTTAATTTTTGGGACACTAAAAGATTTTAAATCTTGTTTTATTCCATCCCATTTCTCCCGCCTTGTTCAATAAAAATGTGGTTACTTTAAGCTAAGTATTAAGAATAAATTTGTTTTCGTTTTTACCTTATTTTTGGGTACCTATCTTGTTTTTTACGAAAGTTTCAGTAAATTACAAAAAGCGTTGGAACATCGTTACGAGTGCCAAAATAAAATAGCGTACTATATGCAAAATTTTATGCTAAATCCGATTCTGTAAAAAAATAGAAATTACAATTTAAACACCTAACTTCTTAGCCATAACTTTTTTATGGTATCTGTATAAAGGGTGTTTCTAAACAAATGCGAAAAATTTTAGAAGGAGATTTTTTGTTAAAAATAAAGAGTAGTTTGTATGTTTTTATTTTTATCTTAAAAATAAAAAGAGCATTGTGTTTAAACTACCAAGTAATGTCAAATAACAAAATATAAAAAATGCCTTAATAGATGACAGCAAATAAATTGTTTTTTTTTAAATATATTTCTCCGTCATTACACGTTATAATTCATATCTTTTTATTTATTTAAAATTGATAAGTTTAATAAAAAAAATTAAAACTTTATTTTTTCGCTATTTTTGTACTGCGATATCTACCTAATGGCCGACTTTCGACCCTATGTTTATTAAGCAAACTAACCTTTATTTTAAACAAGGAATCATCTTCTAAAATTTTTCGCAATTGTTTAGAAACACCCTGTATATAAACATATTTTTGGGACATGCACGTTTGGTAACCTTGAAATTTTTATATAAAACTTTTTGTCATGTCTCGTTAAACAACAGGAATATTGGAATGTCTTGGACAATTCAGCCACCCTGTATGTTTACAATTACGATTACCTTTATAAATGCAGAGTTTAACGATTTTAAATCTCATTTTTAATATAAAAAAGGAAAAACATGCATTTTTTATTCGTGAAATGTACTATTTAAAAAGCCCTTTTTTGTTTGTATTGGAAAAAAGAGTTAAAATCGTGTTTCCGTATAGTGTGATGCACTCGCCATAAGATCTATCTGTACATCGGAAATTAATATGGAAATCGTAAAATAAAAAAAAAAACAATCCTGGTCTGGTCAGTTGGGGTACTAAATTAGAAGAAATAATTATGAACTTTTTTCGAGGTGACCGAACAAGAATAAAAAAAGGGGAAAAAGTAAAATTTTACCAGGTCCCCAATAACACCTGTCATCTCATCTGTTCGTTTGTTGAAGCAAAAGCAAACCGTCCGTGTCTGTCTTTATCGACCAGCTCTATTAAAAAGAGGATAGAAGACTGTTGAGCATTAGGCTACCGTAAATGTGAATTGTTTTTTTGCCACGATTGTGCTTTCCGCCATACTGGACCGGACCATAATCGCTATTGTGTGTAATGTTTTAATTATTCTTTTAGTTGTAATTTATTTAATATAAATATTTGATTACATGCCTTTTTTGGTTAATTTTACTTATTTTAAAAAGTAATCTGTGACTCTTATTGTAGACTTCCATTAATTTACAAGTGACACGTTTTTTTAATGCTGTATACATTTATTAATTTAAAATATTTCAGGTTCGGTGTTGTCCTGTCCGACTCTTAAATTTGCCGACAAATTAATTATAGATGGAATCTGCTATACCAAAGAGTGAAAATAGATAAATAACATAAAATGGGTAATACCAAATACACATTTTCATCAGCCCTAAACCTGCTGCATATTATTAGGGTTTTTCTAAGGTCTAAACCTTTAAATTTGGTGTATTTCGATTATACCCAACATTTCTATTATAACGGATAAATTGCTGGAAAATTTAATTTGTAATGCGTTTATATTTTTTCTACTAAAAATTTTTATATTAAAAATAAAACATCAATTTAATTGGTCAAAAAAATCACATATATCTTTTGCCAAAATATTAAAATTTACAAAATGTAAACAATTCTAAACTCAAACTGAAAAAAAATCTATTTATTTAAATAATTTTTTATTCTTTCATGAATAAATAAATAAAAAAAAATGTTTTAAATTTTGTTATAGAAATTTATATCTAGAGGTTGTGTGACTCAGTGGCGCAACTAGGCTCTGGATTTGGCGGGGGGTTAAGCTCCAAGTTATAGAGTATATTTGTAGAAAAACACGAAACACGATCTATTTCAAATACTCAATAATTTTGGGGGAGCTAATCGCCGTCCTTGGGGACGTCTTAGTTTTTGAATTACGGGGTGTTAAAAATTAAAAAAAAGTTTTTTTTTTTTTAAATATTTAACACACCGTAGTTCAAAAACTAAGACGTCTAGAACATATGTTTATATAAAGTTTTTTTCTTATTTTCTGTTGTAGAATCGCCCCGTAAAGTTTGTCGGTTAAGTTACTGGACACCCTGTATATATGTGGGTAATTTGATTGAAATTGATGAAAACTGTGATGTCTATTGGTGCCTAAACGGTATGGTTTATCGACTTTAATAAAGAGTACCTTATTTTTAAAGTTTTTAATTGTCTATAAAATGGCGCCCCAAGCTTTGCGATATCTGTCAAAATAAAAAGTTATGATGTAAATAAATTTTAAGTTTCAGGTAAAGTGCCCTTTGGCGGTATTTAAAAAAGTACTTTTGTCTGAAAATTTTAAAATCTGCAAAGCTCGATTTGTGTGCCTAATATCAACTGTATTGGTTAAAAAATAAATGCAATATGGCGAAAAAACTAAAATAAAAATTAAACTTTGACGTCTTGTAACTCGAAAACGAATGACATTTTGAAAAAAATATAAATGAAGCTCCACCCTTATTTTGTCAAGTGGAATCACCCCCTTAAGTTTTATGATCGATTTTTGAATCACCCTGTATTTTTTAACACTAAAAAGTGTTTCTTGTAAAAATATATTTAGTCGACATCGTTCTTATCGTGCGGGTTTTACAGTTTTTACGGTTACGCCGAATTTGTGTAATTGCCGTTTTCATGTATTCGGCAAATTTGTGCATAATTCGTAAAATATAGCAGTAAACAAAACTGTCACACTGGGGTGGACGTGGTTTGTTCTGGTTAGTTAAATCTTTTTTTATTCGCTTTAATGAAAGAAAAGATTTAACTAACCAGAACTAACCGTGACCCCCCAATGTGACAGAACAGCTTATTCACGAATTAAGTAAAATTTTAAATTTGCCGTAAACATGAAACCGGCAATTACACAAATTATGCGTAACATAATAATTAATCAAAAACACTTTTGTAGTTACATTTTATTTTAACTTGTTTAAAAATACCTTTTAAACACAATGCGTAAGATAAATAAAACAGA
This sequence comes from Listronotus bonariensis, assembly GCA_014170235.1. Lineage (NCBI taxonomy): Eukaryota > Metazoa > Arthropoda > Insecta > Coleoptera > Curculionidae > Listronotus > Listronotus bonariensis. Next base: position 26,071 of record JACEGR010008025.1, read on the forward strand.
TTTATGAAGGGGTAACATATACACAGTGTATATTATACAGTGTGTCCACGGATGGTCCTAATTATACTTGTAATATTTTTTTGTTGTTTTTTATTTCGAAAAAATGTTTTTCTTTAGAACATTTTTATGTTTCGTCTGAAATGCCAAAAGTTATAATAAAAAATGGCGTAGAATATACAGGGTAGTTCAAAATCGCAAAAATATTACTTTAAAAAATTTCAAAAATAAAAATGTTTTTTTAAATCTACAATCTAATTAAAGATAAGGACGCAATTAAAAGTGTATATTATTTTTTCCTTCTGGTTACGGTCCTTAAGAAAAAATTTTAAAATGTATTAGAGAGATATGGGTATCTTGGTTACCGCCTACGTTCGTTATTTACGTAAGGCGCTATTTAAATACCGCATACGGTATTTAGTGTTTGTTTTTAGAGATATGGAAGACGCCGTATTACGAACGGCTAATTACACCTGTCTGCGAATTTACAAAATTAAAAAGCAAATGATCCTTTAATGTGCGAATACTAAACTTTTTCCCGTTATTTCAAACACATGTTACTGTAAATTTTCCCACTTTTCCAGATGAATTTTGACTAAGACATTCTTTCAGAAAGCCAGGTCATTCTCGGCCGACAATCTTAACCCTTTCGTTTCTTTTCCACCTGCAACATTTATCCAAAAATTAAAAAGTAAGACTTTATCAAAGATTAGTAGTTTAACTTTACTTTGTGGCTCTATTACGAAAATATTTGTAGAAATCGTCGAAATAAATAATATAACCTTAAAAAATAAACAAAAAAAATATTGTGCGCATGGCAATTCTATTCGCTATTTTAAATAGCACGCGGCGTTATCAGCCCGCAAATTACTCCATGCACAAAGTTGGAACTGACGATTAAAATTAGAAAGTGGAACATTTTATAACTTCAATGCGCAATATTTTTTAATATCAAAATTCATCAGATGACTTTATTTAGAAATATTTCCTTGTAGGAAATTAACTCGTTAAAAGTGTATAATAGCTTTTTCCTATTGGTAATGGTTTCTAGGTAAAATTTTGGAATTTATTATTAATATTTATAAATTTTCGTTACCACGAAGCTCAAACTGGCGACAAGGCCGTGCCTACCGGGTGGTGCAGGTGGTTCAAAGCACGAAGGCGCAATGCTGCAGGGGCGAGGCGAGGAATAAAGGGCGAAAAGTAAAGAAATGAGGGGCGCAATTTACGAAGTGAGGTTTAGAAATTTGGAAAGCAGTATTATTTTAAAACGAGGAATTTTTCTTTGGTCTTCAAAAAATATTGAAGAAGGCTTAGTTTTGGTTCATGGAAATGGGGATTAAATGAAAGATGGTTATTTAATTTTTTAAAAGTAGGGATCTTTTTTACCTCAATACCTATGTCGTATACCTTTGACTTTTTTCAACAAAGATCGATGGCATAATTTCTCAGTTTCCACCGGCTGAAGTAATCGTGCTTGGCGACTTCAATGTTCATAATAGGGATTGGCTGGGCTCTTTAAAAACAGACCCCCAAGGCAGAGCAGCCGAAATTTTCGCAGTCAGTAACTCTCTTACCAACCTTATTATGAAACCCACCTACTTTCCTTAAGTCCTTAATCATAGTTCAGATCCCCTAGATACCAACCCCAAACTCTAACAAGCATCTGTCACAGCTCCCCTAGGTCGCTGAGATGACTTAGTTACTATATCTTACCCTGCACATCCCGAGGTAAATGAATGCATGCCACCACGCACCGTATGACACTACAACTGGGAGGGCCTGAGGGACTTCTTCGCCACTTACCCCTGGAATTCCATTCAACTAACTGAATCAATTCAATTGAGCATTTAAACCTATATTCCACACACCACCAAGAACCCCAAACAATCCAATAACAAACCCTGGTTGTCCAAATCTTGTGATAAAGCTAGAATTTCAAACGTTCAGGCTCACAAGAAGTTTCTACAAGATCCTAGTCCAGAAAACCGACAGGCCATCATTGAAGCAAAAAACTACTACAATCAAACAATTTCTGAAGCTAAAGACTCCTTCGACAATCGTATTAAAAACAAAGTTCTTTCTTGGTCAAATGGCAGCAAATCTTTTTGGTCCTTTGCGAAAAACATAAGTAGGAATTTTTGTGCCAGTAACTTTGGAAGATGAAATTATTTCTACCGCTAAAGGAAAGGCAGAACTATTTGCTAAACAATTTGCTGCCAATTTAACACTTGACCCCCCGTAAATTATCCAATTCCAGCTATTACCCCAGTTCCTCATAAAATGCCCGATCTTATTTTTAAGGTAAAACATATTAAGCGTATCCTTTCCTCTCTTAACACTAAGAAATTGTCTGGGCTAGACGGCATACCAGCAGTCGTTTTAAAAAATGTGCTCCAGAACTTGCACAAATTTTAACTCGGCTCTTTCGAATTTCTTACGAGAGAGACAGGTATCTCTCCGGAGAGCTGAAAAGCTGCACGTGTTCAACCTATTCCCAAGAAAGGATCTAAATCTCTGTCATCTAACTAAAGACCAATTTTAATTCTCTCAGTTCTTTGTAAAGTAATGAAAAATTCATTAATTCACAAATTCTTAAGTTTTTAGAAAAACACAAAATTTTGCATGACAGGCAGTATGGATTTCGCCACAAAAGATCTACAGCAGATCTTCTTTCCTTTGTATCACACTGCTGGAATAGGTCTCTTGAGTTTCTAGGTGAGTTCCAGATCGTTGCTCTCCATATATCCAAAGCTTTTGACCAGGTTTGGCATGCCGCACTTCTTAATAAACTTCCCTTCTATGGTCTCTCAACTAAACTCTGAACTTGGCTCTCTAGTTACCTATCTGATCGACGTATATCAGTTATTGTGGACGGCCATTCTTCAAGCTTTCACCAAGTAAATGCTGGAGTGCCTCTGGGCTCAGTCCTGGCACCAACATTGTTTCTTCTTCACATCAACGACCTTCTCTCGTCCACAACTAATTCCATTCATAGTTTCGCCGATGATAGTACTCTTCACTCCAGTTTTCAGGTTCCTAAATCCATCACTAAACCTGATTTGGAAAACAAATGCAGAGCGGTGCAGCTATCTTTTTGCAGGATCTTAATTTAATATTGGATTGGGGCGCCAAAAATTTCGTCCATTTTAATGCATCCAAAACACAATCATGTTCCTTGTCGCGAAAAGAGTCATTAAATACTCATCCTTTACTTATGAGCGGCCAAGTTTTATAGAGCAAAGACATCTTCAATCCTGTGGGCGTCACATTTAAAAATAACCTTAAATGGCATAAACACATTGTATCTATAGCCACGGCAGCTTCAAAAAGCTTGTATTTCGCTTTCGAGCCAAAAAGTATTTTTCCCTTCCAATTTAGACACTTTATTTGTGTCCCAAATCCGACCTCCCTTGGAATATTGTTCGCATATCTGCGGCATGGCGTCCCCCACAACCCTAAGCATTCTTAATTCCATTCAAAGAAGAGCTACTCGTCTCATTAATGATCCTTCACTTACAGAAAGGCTTTTCTCTCTTGCCCATCGTCGGGCTGTGGGGGATTTATCGCTTTTTTATAGGCACTTCCATGGCTTCTGCTCTGAAGAATTGTTCACTATAGTTCCTCCTCTCACGGTTCCCAACAGAGAAACTCGTGGTAACGCGCATATGCATCCCTATACGGTCCACCTGGACAGGCTCCGAACTTCCCACTTTGTTTGTTCTTTTATCCCTAGAGTTTCTAGAATGTGGAACCTGCTGCCTGCGGAGGTCTTTCCTTCCCCCAAATCTTCAAGTATTTAAGTCCCGTGTCAACAAACTCCCTCTTACCTCGCTTAAGACACTCACGGTACGTTAGTATTTAGGCTTTTAGCCTTAGTGGTTTGTCCAAAGACACAAAAATATTTTTTTCACCACGGCGCTAGACACCCTAGGAACGGCCCTGACTGGCGACTAAAATTAGGTAAATAAAATTGAGAGGTGGCCTACCGGCAGAGTTGGGTCCAATACTAAAAATCGATATTTAAATACGAATACGAATACAAGAAAAAGAAAGTATTTAAATACCGAATATTTGAATAATAGGAAGAAAAAAGTATTCAAATACTCGGTATTCACGAACACCCAAAATCGGTCCTCACCTCATTCTTCCCTACTTTTTCTTTCCTTTTGGTATTCTACTCGTGACATTTTGGGTTTTTGGTATTCGAATACTGCTTACACATTCCGGTATTCGAATACTCGGAACGTTCGTATTCGAATACTAAAAAAGTATTCGTCGAATACTTCAGAAGTAAGATGAATACAGAATCGCAAATACTAACCAAAAAGTATTCGGCCGAATACCGAATACCAAACACACAAATTTGGTCGAATACCGGCAAAATGTATTCTGAATACTATTCAGAATACAGAGTATTCGAATACGACCCTAGTTTTGCCCATTGGAATATTTAATAGTTCGTAAGTTCAATGTGCAATTTTTTTATATGGCAACATTGATCAGAGAGTAGTATTTAAAAATATTATATAATAAGATATTAAAATCAAAGCCGTTCCAAAATTTATTGGAAATTTGCGCAACATTTTTTGACTATCAAAATTTATCAGAGCTTTATCCAGAAATATTTATATACTCATACTCATAAATAACAAAAGGTAATTACAATTTACAAGTTAAATCACAGAACATCGCCTCTAAAGTTAACAATTGATATACAAAAAAAAACTAAATAATTTAAATTAAGTAATAGACAGGGGAGTTTTTTCGATGTTTGTGAAGGGACTCAGAAACCACTGCAGCTACAGAGATGTGGTTAAATGGGATAATAAATTGCAGTTTTTAGAGCTTGGTTTAAATTACCTTTGTTTTTTCCAAAGAATTATGACTCACTGGATATTTTGAAAAAAAAAAAATTCCTAAAATTTCTTTTTCTCTTTAATTCAGTTAATATTCAAAATAGAAAAAAAAATGTAAATAGTAAACTTGTAGATATTTATCTTCTTAATAAAAAGGTAAATTACTATATTTAATATAGTAGTCAGTTTTTAAGCTACGACATAAACTTGCTTTTTTTTAATGGAAACCATAGTTGCTGGCTATGACATTTTTAAAGAGGCGTTTTTATAAGATTTATAACGATGTATACCAAGATTTACTTTAAATACAAAAATAACGGAGTTTTGAACATTATTATTTTTAAATTAGTTTTTTATGTCCTTTTGCGCTAAACAATTAAATTTATTTTATTGATAATGACTTCTGTTTTTATTTTATCACTACTATGAATGTTTTAAACCAAATAATTAGAAAAAGAGCATTTTGATAATTTTTTAATAAATAATTTTAAACACTATTTTTTTAAAGAATATTTAAGTTGTTATTTTCTAAAATTTTTAAAACGTCTACCGAGACATTAATGGTTCTATAGGTTTGTTAAATTCTTAAAAAACAAAGTAAATTTATTTAAATAAATAATAAAAACCCACAATTTACAGTAGAAATTAATTTAACTACTAAATTTACTTCTATAATAATTCAAATAGTGCTTTAAATTAAAGAAGGTAAAAAAAGGAACATTACTATTTAAAAATTATCGAATATTCCTCTATTATTGCCTATATTTATGCTATATCTGTTAAAACCAAATTTGTTTCTTTATGCTCTCAACTCTTATATACGTTATAATCATAAATAATTATTGTTACGTGAACTGAGTCCCACAAGCATATAAGAGTTAAAATATTTATTGAAAAGGCTTTTAAAAAGAGAAATGAAATTTTTAACAGTACTAGTTTATTTTTTTCGGCCAACTAGAAAAATCCACAAATTTAAAAATTAGTACGTTCAAAACTACGTTATTTTTTATTAAAAGTATATCGTGCTATACATCGTCAAAAAGCTTATTAAAAGGCCCTTTTAAAAATGTCTTAGCCAACTATGGTTTTCATTTAAAAAAATGCGATATTTAATATCGGAGTATACTTCTATTACACTTTTTTTCTTTTCCGAATATTAACTGAGTTACAGAGAAAAAAAACAATAAAAAAAATTATGTTTTTGTTTTTAAATATCTAGTAAGCCATGATTTTTTTTTTTGGAAGAAACAAAAAATGATTTAAGGTAAGCTCTAAAAACTATAATTCTTTCCCAATTTAACCATATCGTAGTGGCAGCGGTTCTGAAATCCCTTCACTAAACATCGAAAAAAACTCACCCTGTATGTAACTATAGGGTCAGAATATCCATGATGCCAGATAAAGAGAATATACCTAACTCGTATAAATACAATTTTTGTGATGTATCTCTTTATCTATTACCACGTAGATTGTTAAAAATACATGATGCGCAGCTTAGACTTCGACACTGCTACTTGAATAAAAAAATTAATAATGTATAAAAAACAATGATTCAAATAGATAAAGACATATGTAACATATCCAACAAAAAAAAACGGAAAAAAAATAGTTTTTATTATCATAAATAAAAAATTTAACTTGTTTTCTATATAATCCTATATTATTATTTACTACAGTTTTAATTGAATTGTAACATCTAGTCCATTTTAATGCATCCAAAACACAATCATTTTTTTTACAGAGCAAAGACACCTTCATTCTTGTGGGCGTCACATATGAAAGTAACCATAACTGGCATAAACACATTGTATCTATAACCACGGCAGCTTCAAAATAGCTATTTACGTTACTAGACCGGAAAATGATATTTTACGGGTCGACGAAAAACATTTACAGGGCGAGCCGTAGGCGAGTCCTGTAGTTTTGAGGAGACCCGTAAAAATTATTTCCGGTCGAGTATCGTACATAATTTTTTTTTAATTGACCGGAAAAAAAACTGTGTAAATTTTTAGTGTTATATTTAAACGACAATAAGGACGCTGCTTCAATTATTTCATCTGGATTTTCCATGTCTGACTCCATTTTAGCAAAATGATGCTTTCTTTACTTTACAATATCTTGAACTGTCAAATTGTAACAATTGAACTCTGACAATTTTTGTCATGGCTAACAGGATTTTTTGATATCAGGGACCGGAAAGTAAATGAGAGACCGGAAAGTAAACTAGGGACCGGAAAGTAAATTAGTCCTGTAAAATAGCATTTTCCGCTTAAAAAATTGAGTGGAAAATTCAATTTTCCGGTCAATTAAAAAAAAGCTCTTTCGAGCCAAAAAGTATTTTTTCTACTAGCGTGCGGAAAAGTCCACTTTTCCGCACGCATTTAGTTTGGAAAGTGTTATTTTTCCGCACGCCGTGCGGCAAAGTTACTTTTCCGCACGCCGTGCGGCAAAGTTACTTTTCCGCACGGCGTGTGGAAAAGTAAAAATAAGTTAAAAATGTATATATTCAATTGCAACACAAAAAATCAAATTATATTAGGCTAAATAAATAGATGTTTTAGATAAAAATTTCATTATCTCAGAAATACGTATAAGTAAACGTCAGACTAGACTACACAAGTAGAATTCGACTTTATACCTTAATTTTTTATAAATAATAATTATTTCTTATGATCGAAAGAATATCCAATAAAGGGTTAAGTAACTTCACCTAAAAGGTAAAACCATGGCAACAGAATCGCTCCATAACAACCAAGTACGAGATAATTTGTCAAAGTCAAAGTCAAATAATATTGCTGAATATAATAATTAAGTTCTTGACGATTTTAAAATGCTTGAATCAGACGACGACCTACCAAGCGAAATTTTGGAGACTGTTAAGAGTTTAGAATTTTTGCCTGAAAAATCAAAAAACAGGTATAACAAGGAATACGAAGTATTTCAAAACTGGTGTAATGGAAAAGGAGTGAAAAGCTTGAAAGAAGAAGTTTTGCTTGCGTATTTTGCCAAGCTCTCCAAGACTATCAAGCCGAATACTCTTTGGTCCAAGTATTCGATGTTGAAGAGCAAGCTTAAAATTGAAAAAGATGTGGATATCAGCAGGTATTTCAAGTTAACAGCATTTCTTAAGAAAATGAATATTGGTTTTCAACCAAAAAAGCTAAAGTTTTTACCAATGAACAAATTAGTAAGTTCCTACTAGAAGCACCTGACGAAATTTACTTAATGATCAAAGTGGCAACAATATTCGGACTGGCGGGAGCATGCCGGAGAGAAGAGCTTTGCAATTTAACTACAAATGATGTTATTGATAAAGGCGATTTTGTAATGATTAACATATCTCAATCAAAAAACCATACATCCCGATGTTTTACAATTTCAAAAGAGGTAAAAAATGGAAAATATTTGGCATTGTATAGAAAATATGCAAGTTTAAGAAAACCTAATACTAAGCATAATAGATTTTTACTCAATATAAAAAGGGAGTTATCTCAGTCCAGTGTGTGGGCATAAATTCCTTTGGCAAGATGCCAGCAGATATCGCTGGGTACCTCGGTCTTCCAGACCCTCATTTATACACAGGCCATAGCTTCCGCCGATCATCTGCGACAATGTTGGCAGATTCCGGGGAAGGCATAACCAATATTAAAAGACTGGGCGGCTGGAAATCGACTTCAGTTGCCGAAGGTTATATCGAGGAGTCCGCAAAAGAACGAACCAGAATATCAAACAAAATCTTAAATCAGAAAGACCCAACAACATTTACGACATCAGCATCCGCCTCCCAATCTGAAATATATTCTATTCAAACCGAGATACAAAGAAATCCAGGTAATGCAGAGGTAGAAAGTGGCAATACTGGGTCTACGACCACCATACCCAAGGTTTTGTCATCTGCTATAAATTTACAAAATGCCAACAACTGCTCCTTTATAATTAATATAAATAGTGATAAGATTTAGATTTAGTTTTTTTTCTTAATATGTAATAAAAAATACAAAATACATATATTATAGACGAACTGTTTTATTTATTTTCCTAAGCTAGTAGAAAAAATGTTGTTCCTAACACTTGCGGAAAGTATTTTATCCTACGCTAGTAGAAAAATATTGTTCCTAACGTTTGCGGAAAGTATTTTTTCCGCACTCGATTGCTATCCGAACTCCGCTTCGCGTCGTTCGGCTAACTGCAATCGCGTGCGGAAAAATGATACTTTCCGCACTTGTTAGGAAAATAACTATTTCCGCTCCTAATTCATACACTTTATTTGTGTCCCAAGTCCGACCTTCCTTGGAATATTGTTCTCATATCTGGGGCATGGCGTCCCCCACAACCCTAAGCATTCTTGATTCTATTCAAAGAAGAGCTATTCGTCCCATTAATGATCCTTCACTTACAGAAAGGCTTTTCTCTCTTGCCCATCGTCGGGCTGTGGGGGATTTATCGCTTTTTCATAGGTACTTCCATGGCTTCTGCTCTAAAGAATTGTCCAGTATAGTTCCTCCACTCACGGTTCCCAACAGAGAAACTCTTGGTTCCGCGCGTATGCATCCTTATACGGTCCAACTGGATAAGCCCCGAACTTCTCACTTTGTTCGCGGAGGACTTTCCTTCCCCCAAATCTTCAAGTATTTAAGTCCCGTGTCAACAGACTTCCTCTTACCTCGCTTAAGACACCCACGATACGTTAGTATTTAGGCTTTTAGCCTTCGTGGTTTGTCCAAAGATAAAAAAATATATTGTATGGTTATTTTGGGCGCATAATAAATCATGGGGTTTTGACAAAATACGTTATGTATAGAAGTAGATGGAGATTTTCATTTGTTATTGTTCTTGTAACATAACTATGCATTTTTTCATTTTTTTTTAAATTTTGAGTTTGTAATTTAAACATGCTACAGTGTACAAGTCTCTAATCTTTAAGATATTGTTTTCGTGATGTAGCAAATTTTTTTGCGTAGAGTCGTGGTTTACTTGGTAATATTTTTAAGGCCGTATTTTGACGTGCAGATAATATTTTGAGGGTGGTACTATAAGAGCTGTCCCAAATTTTAGGCAATATCTAAGTATACATTTTCTTACTACGGTACGAATTTAAAGGGGGCGATTTCATATATATTTTTATGAAAAAAGTTCTTATGAACAACTGTATTTTACATATAAATATTTTTTTAGTTTCTTGTATTTTTTTGTATCTTGTTTTGTTTTCGAAAAAATGTAACCTTTTTAAGTGGTACTAAAAAGTATCTATATACAGTATAAAATAAAATTCAAAATAAAAAAAATAAACAATTTTGTCCTAAGTAAATAGGTAAAATGATGATTTACGATAAAATAGACGACTGCTCATTTATTTTAAGGACAAATATTCTTTATATGTTTGTTTAAAAAATTCTTAATTTTTGATTTTTGCTTTTTTACCATGTTGTCTATGGGTACTTTTTAGAACAAATTAAAGTGGCTTTAACTTTTATTTCTCGAAAACGAAAAGACTTAAAAGATGCATTTCTAATTGCTTAATTGGCAAAAATATAAAAACTTTGTTTAAAGTCACTAATATATGATTATAGCTGAAAAGTCATAAAGTGTATTTTTGTAAAATTCAAGCTTAACAGACTATCCTGAAGCCACCTATTCACTAGACCATGACGTAACTTAGCACGCTGGTAAGTTTCCATGTTTCACCAGTAAAAAAGTGAAGCAACATCAGAGTTTTATTATGATATTACATTATTATTCTTTAGTATCTCCAATTTCGTTAATATACACCAGAAAAAAATCGGTCCTAACACAATGCCTTACCGGTAATCCGCTAATAATAGTTTCCTTTTTGCTTATGAACTCTTTAATTCTATACTAAACAAAGTGGGCCATTTCGTACACCGACTTTATCCAGCCTGTCGAAGAGAATGTTTGGTAAAATTGTATCAAACGCTTTGCTCAAATCTAAGAAAAAATTATATTTTTTTAGGTTCAAACATGACATTTTTTGTACTACGAGTCCCTAAAACCAAATTGTTTTTTATAAAGAAAATTTTCTTGTTCTAAAATTTTTCAATTTTTACTTAAAGCACTCTTTAAAAAATTGTTTATAACAGAGGTTGGTCTCTAATTTGCCTGGTTTAAATACTGGAGCAACTATAAAAGTTTTCAAATGGGAAGATAGTTTTAAAGTTGAAAATGAAAGGGTAATTAAGTACAATAAAGGTTCAATTATATGTAGATGTATGTTTTTACCAAACTAGTTATTTTATCTTCGCCGACAGATGAGCCATTTTTTTAAAGAATAAATATGTTTTATATATATATTTTTTACTGGTTTAAGGTAAAAGGATTTAGCAACTTAAAATTTAAGGTGGATTTACCGTTGTGATTTTTTCATACTGTTTTAAATTTCTTGGTCAATATTAATAAAATATTTGTTTAAATAATCTGCTACTTTTGTTTCCTTCTTAATAATAATATCTCCCTTTTTAATACTGTAAGTATTTTGCTTATTTATTTTTTTTTGACCCAGATATCTCATTTACAGTTCCTAAATTTGTTTATAATTTTTATTTACTTTCAAAATTTTAGATTTAATAAACGTATTTTTTTACTTTTATAATTGTGTTAAGATTATTTCAATAAGACTTATGATAGTGTAGTTTTTTAAAGAATAATACTTCTGATTTAGGTCATTTTTTAAATTGTTTTTTTATAGAATTACTAATACCATTGGTTATCCAGATTTTTTCACAATTTTTGCTGTTTAGTATTTTTGTTTGAAAGCACTGCGTTATATACAGGGCGAGTCAAAAGTCTGACAAAGCTCATTTACTCGTTATACATAAAACTTTTGTAATGTTTTTTCGTAGGTGTATAGCCAGGCCTAAACTTTTTAAAATATTTTGATGTATACAGGGTTGCTCACAAAAGCGTGCCGATATAAAGTTATGTTTTTTTTAATGGATCACCCTATATTTTATATTTTTGTTAGATTCCTCTTTACATTCTAAAACTTTTTTGGTATATGCTATATAGAGTTAAATCTTCAAATTTAGGAAATATCGAAGTTTCTATTGGAAAAATAGCAAATTCAGGACATTGTTTATAAGGCTACCATTCCTATTTTTGAATATTATTAAAGTTGCTTGTGCAAGCAATTAGCTAATACCTCATATTTGTACAGTAAATAGTGGTAAATTTTAAAACTTTAAAATCTCTAAAACTTTTTTATTTCAGATGAAACAACCTGTATTTTATTTGACCATTGCTTCAGGCTTTTTAATACCTACAAATTTTCTTAAGGTTTCCTATACCTACCCAAGTCAAGTAGTTTTTTCAATAATTTTATTTATTTATTTTTTTACAAAAAATCTAGATATTTATTTAAAATTGGAGTAATCTTGGAAACCAAAGGGATTTTTTTATAAATGCCTACTATCTAATTATTTTAATACAGTTTTTCTAAATAAAAAAATTACAAAATATTATATCGAAATATATCAACAAAAAAAAAAGACATATTTATTTATATGGATTAAAATTGAAGAAAAAATGTAAAATTATTAAATCAAATGTTCAAAAATACGACGATTTTCTTGAATACATTTATTAAAACGGTTACCTTTGATCTTCGTACCTTAAAAAGCGTATGCGGGAAAATTAATCTGCACGCCGTCGTTATCCTTTCTTTTATTTTTTCTTTGTGATAGGACGTTCCGCGTACACCTTTTCTTTAAAAACCTCCACAAGTAAAAACCCAGTGGTGTAAAATCACAAGATAGTGGTGGCCATTCAATAGCACCTCTTCGCCCAATCCATTTTTTGAAATTGTTTATTTAAAAATTTCCGAACAATTCTATGAAAATGTGGCGGAGCTGTAACCACATTGCTCTTTTTAAATCTTAACATTTTCCAAGAAAACTGGCAATTTGTTTTGTAAAAATGATAAGTGAATTTAACCAGATAAATGATCGTCAAAAAATTTGGTTCTATAAGATAATCGCCGAGAACTACACACCAAACGTTAAGCGACCATAGATTCTGGTTGTCCACCTCTCGAACCCAAGGAGGATTTTCTAATGCATAATAGTGCATATTGTGTCTACTAACTATGCCAATACTTTTAAATGATGCTTTATCACTAAATAAAATAGGTGATAAAAAATCGGGATAATCCGCTATTTTTCTAAAGAGTAAATTTTTGTAATACAATACAAAAATTACTCTTTTATAAAATCCTCCTCACCTAGTTTTTGGTAAAGTGAAATATAATACGGATGATATTTGTACTTTCTTGTTGTTCTATTTACCGTAGAATGTGAAGTTTCTGAAATAGTGGCCAAATCTCGGCTGCTGGAGGATGGATTTTCCAGAACATGTAACAAAATTTCCAATTCTTTTTCTTCGGTCGTCACGTATTTGTTTATCTTGGGTTTCAATGAATAATCAATATTACCTGTAGATTCAAGTCGCTCTTTTAGTTTTTCCAAAGCTCTTTTGCTGGGTTGTCTTCGATTGGGATTGATTCTATTCAAAGAAGAGATTCGTCTCATTAATGATCATTCACTTACAGAAAGTCTTCCCTCTCTTGCCCATCGTCGGGCTGTGGGGATTTATCGCTTTTTTAGGTACTTCCATGGCATGTGCTCTGAAGAATTGTCCAGTATAGTTCCTCCACTCACGGTTCCCAACAGAGAAACTCGTGGTTCCGCCGATAACATAAATCATATCAATTAATTCTTGTCTTAAAAATTCATTTTAAAAACTCTACACCTTACGTTAAAACTTAGACAGTAATATCATAACATAATTTATTATATTGTTTTCTTTGTTAATTTCTTGGCTTCCTAGATTTTTAGATAAAAATTTATATTTTCATGTAAAAAAATAAAAAATTTAAAATATTGCAAAAACTACATGATTTAGGTATAGGAAAACCTTGAGAAGATTTGTAGATATTAAAAAGCCTGAAGCAATGGTCGAGCAAAATACAGGGTATTCCATGTGAAATAAGAAAGTTTCAGAGATTTTAAAGTTTCAAAATTTACCACTATATGCTGGACCAGTATAAAAACCTATTTTATAAATAGGGTGTACAAGTATGAGGTATATGCTAATTGCCCACACAAGCAACTTTAATAATATTAAAAAATAGGAAAATGGTAGCCTTATAAACAATGTCCTGAATTTGCAATTTTTCCAATAGAAACTTCGATACTTCATAAATTTAAAGATTAAACCCTATATAGCATATAACAAAAAAGTGTTAGAATGTAAAGAGGATTCTAACAAAAATATAAAATACAGGGTGATCCATTAAAAAAACATAACTTTATATCGGCTCGCTTTTGTGAGTAACCCTGTATATATCAAAATATTGTTAAAATGTTTAGTTTAGGCCTGGCTATATACCTACGAAAAAAAAATTACAAAAGTTTTATGTATAACGAGTAAATGAGCTTTATCAGATTTCTGACTCACCCTGTATTTTAAAAGTTTACTTATAAGCATTGATGCCCCTTCTATTCCATTTCCAGAATGTACTTCTTGCCATGTCGACCTGTTTAATAATTCATTTAAATTAGTGTTATTAATGATCTATTTGCATTAACTCTTTAGAGCAGTATTTTGCAAATAACAACGCTATTGGGTAATGGTCCGTTAACGAAATTCTAAGAACTAATGGTTTATTATATATTTTTTGGTATTAATAAAATTTGGTATTTTTAGAAATATACAGGGTGTTCATTTGAAAACTTTCCACTCAAGTTATCTTTGAAACGAGACAGATTTAAGAAAATCGCCGAAACACGTCAAGATCTTTATTGAGGGGAACGTTTTTACAAAAAATTGGACGACGCCCCTTTAACCCCTTAACCACCAGGGCCACCACCCCAAAATTCTTAAATGAGAAGGCGGGTCGAGTGATACATCATTTTAAAGCTCCTGACGAGTACCTAATAACCCTAGAATATGAAGTCAATATCTTCACCTATTACAAAATGGCGGTACTTTAAAAATTACCTAAATACCAGATTTGGATGGCCATATTTCCGAAACTAATAAAGTTAGATGTACCTAATGTTGTGTTTTCTTAGAGCTCTTTTAAAGGTCTTTTTAATGGTGATACTGGTAGTAATATAGAGGGTAGAAGAAAAAGTAGATATTTTTTTATTTTAGAACCCTGTATATTATTTTGCCATTAAAAAGATCTTTATATGAGCTTTAAGAAAATACCACATTAAGTACATCTAACTTTATTAGTTTCGGAAATATGACCAACCAGATCAGGTATTTGTATAATTTTTAAAGTACCGCCATTTTGTAATAGGTGAAGATATTGACTTTATATTCTAGGGTTATAAAGTACTCGTCAGGAGCTTTAAAATGATGTATCACTTGACCCGCCTTCTCATTTAAGAATTTTGGGGTGGTGACCCTGGTGGTTAAGGGTTAAAGGGGCGCTGTCCAATTTTTTGTAAAAACGTTCCCCCTCAATAAATATCTTGACGTGTTTCGGCGATTTTTTCAAATCTGTCTCGTTTCGAAGATAACTTAAGTGGAAAGTTTTTAAATGAACACCCTGTATGATTAAATAAACTAGATGTTGTCTTAGTTTCTTTTATAGGTTTGATTTGCATAATAAAAAATAACCCCTTGCATTAGAATATTTAAATATATATTTCTTTAGTTATCCTGTTCATCAGGTATTCTTATAATAATATTCCCTATAAAAATTTCGGTTCAACTTATTTTATAATTTGTAAAAATGTTTTTCAAGATCCTCCAAAAATAGAGTTTTGTTAATCCCAGGTGGTCTATAAGAGTTACATCTAATCAGATTAATTTGACTAAGCCTAATAACTATACCACCTGCAATTCGCA
>JACEGR010008026.1:0-41796 GCA_014170235.1 Listronotus bonariensis
ACCATAATTAAAGTTTTAATAATCATAACTAAATAATCTCAGTTAAATAGGGGACAGATAAGATCAGTTAATGCCATAATTTTATTAAAGTTGACTTTCTACTTCCAAATTAGTTACTATAACTAAGTCGGTTTAATAAAAATATATATGTTAGCGACCATTAATTGGCATCAGTAGTGTGGTCACAAAAGTCGTCTAGTTACCGCTGTTAGTCCATGACATTATGGTTATTAAGTCATTTACTTTTTACTGCTCAATGGACTTAGTTGTAACTGATATTCAATCTTATTATCAGTATTACTATATCAACATTATGATCAATATTGTAATGTTAATGGACTTAACTAAAGAGCTTTTGTATGGTTATAATTTTCAGGACTTAGGGTAATACCTAAGCTTTAATTAAAGTAGCAAAAAATGTAGCTTGCTGGAATATACAGGGTGTCCGGAAAGATGAGGTCAAAAATGATTGGGGTGGTAGAGTGAGCCAAAATAATGTTAGTACTTCATATAAAAAGTTCTATCGCGCTTCCTTAGGGAGTTATTGAGGTTTAAAGTTAGAATATAAAAAAATGTATTTCATTAATAACTTTTGAACGGTTGCCAAAATAATAATGATATTTAGGCATTTAAATTAACTCGTACCAATGCTTTTTTCCAGAGGCAAATGATGCGCCGTAAGTCATAATAATATAGGGTGAGACGAATTTTAAATCCAGACATACCCCCATTTTGTATGTAATAAAAATCAATTTTTTGAGAAAATTATTAAAATATGGTAAAATTTTTAAAAAACAGTTCTTTATTTGTGTTACAAAGTTTTAAAGGCTTATAAACACCATTTTTAATTTTAAACCACCTTTTTAATATTTTTCTCAAAAAATGGATTTTTTTTTGTTATATACAAAATAGGGGTATGTCTGGTTTTTAATATGCAATTTTATAAAAAATGGTCCAATATATCGATTTACATAAGGTATACCTTTTTTGTACAAAAATGATGAAGGAATTAAACGGTCAAACCAAAATGTCAAATTTTTCATCTCTGTAAATTATGCATATAATAAACGAAAAAATTCGTCTTACCCTGTATAATTATGAATTGCTGCACTATCAATTGCCTATGGAAATTTTTTTTTTAAATTTTAAATATTTATTTAAATGCCCAAATATAATTATTATTGGGGCAACCGTTTAAAAGTTATAAATGAAATACATTTTTTTATTCTAACTTTAAACGTCAATAACTTCCTAAGAAAGCGCGATAAAACTTTTTTTTATATGAAGTACTAACATTATTTTGGCTCACTCTATCACTCCTACCATTTTTGACCTTACCTTTCGGGACACCCTGTATAAGCCTTAGTTATTATAGTATATGAGCTTTAGTTGCTTCCGCAAATAAGCTCTAGTTCCTGTAGCAAATTAAATTTATAAAATATATATGGTCAATGGAGTATATGGAGAAGTATCAGGAACTAGAATCTATAAATTTGTATGTATTACGAAATAAGTGTGATAAGTGATAAGTGATAAGTGGATGAGGTAGGTTTTTCTTGGCTTATTATTTTTACTAACGTCATTTGACTGATAAATGAGTAAAAAATAATTTTTTTAAAAACCAAATATTTTATTCCGTTTTTCTATGTTTGTGGTTTGTTTTAGCGTTGTGCAGTTTAATAATGACCTACAAACGTACTTTAACGGAATGGGGCTTTAATCAAAGTGCTATAAAAGCTATTAAAGGTAAGCATT
This sequence comes from Listronotus bonariensis, assembly GCA_014170235.1. NCBI lineage: Eukaryota > Metazoa > Arthropoda > Insecta > Coleoptera > Curculionidae > Listronotus > Listronotus bonariensis. The sequence continues at coordinate 1,756 of JACEGR010008026.1, forward strand.
AAAAGGGATTTGCAACTTCCTCATTAATAATGGTAAAAACATAAATTCTTCGGGAGAGCAAGAAAATATCGTTTTTACTTATTTATGAATCATCAAACTTTCGGGACCGCGGAGTGAATTGGGTTGCTGGGCGAACCCTTTCCTCTTCCATGGCTGGGCGGGGTAAAACCATGGTAAAGTGAATGTCTAGAAATTAAAATGGGTTCATTACGTTTTGCTTGACAAAGTTTAAGCAGTTTCTGAAATTTTATTATAAAATAGGCATTCTAAATAGCACAGCGAAATATTCACGTTTTGCAAAAATATACCTGTTTAAAAATTGCCATTTATGACTGAACATTTAAAATTTTAAAAATTTTTGTCCGCAAAACGTAATGAACCTACTTTAATTTCTGAACATTCACTTTACATCGTCTTTTTCCATGGACCCCGCCCACCCACGGAACAGGAAAAGGTTCGCCCAGCCCACAATTTACTTCGCGGTCCCGAAAGTTTGTTGATTCATAAATAAATAAAAAACGATATATTCTTGCTCCCCCGAAGGGTTTATGTCAGTAACTGCCTCTAGAATAAGTGAGTATTTTTTTTAATCGAAAAAATAAAAGAATAAATAATTACCAATATTAATTAGGAAGTTGCAAATTTTTTTAATGCTTACCTTTGAAAGCTTCTATAACACTTTGTTTAAAGCCCCATTCCTGTAAAGTACGTTTGTAGGCAAATATAAAACTGCATAACGCTAAAAACAAACCAATAACCAAATAAATTAAGATTTTTACACGCGCTATTCTGGAATCAGTCAAATGGCGTCCGTAAAAATAAAACGCCAAGAAAAACCTACCCTATCCAAACCACACGAAGCACAAAACTGAAATACCAACAACAACGTTGCGCCTCTTTTGGAAGACTTTCCGTTGACGAGCGCTACCGAAGTATATCGATTTTTAACGATTAATATCTAGGTATAATGACTTTAGTTGTGGTTATTAAAGCGTCCACTTGTAATACCTGAATATCTAATAGTATTAGGAAGGTCTTTTTCTGCCTTTATTAATGGAAACTTTATTTGATGCATTTAATAAACACAAATAATAAACTTTATTACCACAATTAAACCGCAACATAATAGTAAATCTGGTAAGATTTTATTAACACGTAAATGGATTGTAACTAAACCAACTAGTTAGTGTTATGCAGAAATTTATTAACAGTAATACCTTGATTTCAGAAAGACACATTTAATAGTTCCCGAAAGATCAATCTAATATCATTATTAAAAAAATAGCTATGTTACCTAAAAATAAAAGAATGGTTATTAACGAAGCAACTGAAAGGTAGTTTAATTAACTGTTTTCTTTCAGTGTATTACATAACAAGTGTTGAAAGTCATATATTTCACACGAGTGGAAAGATTAGACAATACCACGAGTGTGAAAATCTCTTTTGACACGAGTCATGTACAATGTTTTTTCCACGACCAAAACATATTTATCATTAATCTTAAATTATTTTTGGTGTCGAAAACGGTTTTCTGCTGTTTTTATGATTTTTTTTTTTAATAAATGGTTCTTACTGGTTAAAGATCCTTTTTTTTAAATAAAACACCCGTGGCGCTGATCCAGAATATCCCGTATTTAATTAATTATAACTTGACAAACTTTCGGGACCGGGGATTGACATAATTACATGCATTGTTATGTCTTTAATTAAGTGTTTTATGGTAAAATTACGTTAAGACACCTTATCACTGGACACAAACACCAAATAAATATACTATGTGCGGTTATGTGGCATATTACCTCACTTTTAAAGGGATGAAAAACAGTAGTCGATATGCTAAAATTGACGTTGCAACATTAAAAAGTAAACGACGTCATCTATAAAGTACCTTGTAGATAGAAGTAGTATTTTATAGCCAAATAAGGTGTTTGGTATATTTTATATTTATCTAAATTTTCAATTTTAGGATAGTTTTTCGATCTGTCGACACGCTATCGATATTCTGTACATATGTTTATTGGGTTGCCTATTATTAAACGCGTTTCCCATTCTCATTAAATAAAAAGTCTATAACCTAATAAGCCCTCAAATATAAATAACTATAATATCAATTTAATTTGTAAAAAAATAATATTTGTTAGCACTGGTAAGTTAAGAATTTTGTTAAAAAAATACTGTCACTATATTTTTTTACGGAATTTAAGCACCTGTCATTCTACTTTTCAACACTAGTGCTGAAAAGTAGATTTCAACACGCGTGTGATATTAATTGTTTTCTAAATAACTAATGAGTGCGTTTTATGTCATTTTTGTGTGTGGTCGTGGAAAAGATACTTTTCGTGAACTTTCTTTTATATTAAAAAACGGTGAAATGTTTAACAAATCTCATAATATTATAAATGTTTAATGGTTTTAATAGAAGTTAGTGTAAAATGTATTTAATGTATATGTATATACTTTATAAAATCCTTGAAATCGTCTGTAAAGGTATATGTCATGTTGGCCTAAACTTTTGTGTCATTTTATCTGCCTATCATGCCTAAAATGACATACTTTGACACATTTTGAAAAATAGTCGTTATATTTTTTTATGCTGGATTAGATAAACCTTGGCTAAAGTTATGACTAAGAATAAGTAATAAAGGATCTTTACAACTTGTTATAATAAATTGCATTATTATTTTTTAAAATATAGGCAAAAAACTATAAAATATGTAATTTTATTGGTAAATTTTTGCAATAAAATTGTATCTCAATTTTTTTAAGTTAACTACAAATCGCTTTGTTTTTGCTTACAGGCCTATTCTAAAGAAAAAAGTTATATTAAGGCATTAAAAGAAATTTAGCCCAATTCATATTTTCTCTAACACATCACTATTGTATTTCAGAAATAATATCGTCATATAAAAAACCCTTATAAGATTTTTTTATACGAAACGTATAAAACTGATTTCTTTAGAGAACGCTGAACCTATTTTTTCACAATTTTGCCATAAAAATTACAAGACTTTTTCTGATTTGGCCAATTTCATGTCCGGAAGCTTTTTTCTTCGTCAAAATCCACAATAACTTTAACTGGGTCTGAAAACCTGTAACTTTACAAGAAACAAAACAAACATAGAAAGCAATTTTCGACCTACGGAATTTAGTACAAAATAAGAAAGTAATAGAGACAGAAAAGTTTAAATAAAAAATAATCTTACCTAAATACTTTTTGTTTAGAGTAACTAATAAATAGCCCTTTTAGGTGAGTATTGTAAGTGATAAATAGGATATAATTTATTTATTTAATGTAATTTTTTATTAAAAAAACAATTTAGAAAAATTGGAACAGTACCATTACATTTTAAATCCCATCAAATTATAAGTAAGACAAAGCTAGAATTAAATACGTCAGTGAGTCAAGCATCTTTGAACAATAAAGCAAACTATTTAAAACGGGGTATTTATATAGATCTTTTCAAGGGTGTCTAATGTTTCGTCATACATAGTTGTTCTCGCTTCATGTCGCATATACTAAGAGTGACAAAAAAATAATTTTATGGACGGAAGTCTGAAATAAATCGTTACTAGGCAATTAAATGTCAATAACTGTCAGAATCATTTTTCGGTATTTTATTTCAAATATTTTCACTAATTTTTATGTAAAAGTTAGGTAAATAAGAGAATTATAAGTGATTAGTAACCTATGTTTTAAACTAGCCGACAATCCAGAGCTACATATTTGGATGTACTATAAAACTCAATTTAACCTGCAACATTGTGAACGCAAAGTATTCGTGCAGGGATAAGTTGTAAATAATTTTGAATATTAAATGCTCTTTTGTAATTTTAATATACGATGACTGTGAAGTATTAGTTTAGTTAATATACGTCGTTTAAAAAAAAAATATGCCGCAACGATATAGAAAATTCAAACAAGCTCTTTTTTTGAAGATGGTTAAGTATTTTCAAATGCATATGGGTAAAAAGACGGTTTACTACTCTATTAGCCGTAAGTGGGGTATTTAATGTAAGTTATAAAATATTTTAATTCCTATAAGGTTAAAGTTTTATAAAGGGTCCGCCAAAAACTTTTTTTTAATAAAAACTATAAAAAAACTACTGAGTATTTTGTCAAATTTCTTTTTTATTTGAAAGTACAATCCTTTCGGTTAATAATGGAAAATAATTTCATTCAAATGGCTGCCTCGGCTGGCCATGCAGTAGCCTACACGATTCGTCCAATTTTTAAGCACATTATCGATTGTGTGCATCTGTATTTCACCAATGGCTTCACGAATATTGTCCTTTAAAGCGTCAATTGTCTCTGGCTTGTCGGCATAACACTTACCTTTGACGGCACCCCACAAATAATAGTCCAACGGTGTCAAATCGCAGCTCCGAGGTGGCGAAACGACATCAGCTCTGCAACTGATAATGCGATCTTCAAAAACAGGGCGCAAAACATCGAGTGTAGCTTCGGCTGTGTGGCACGTAGCGCCATCGTGTTGAAACCAAATGTTGCCAATATCCTCATCTTCAATTTTTGTGAACAAAAATTCGTTCAACATGGCCCGATAACGATCGCCATTGACTGTAACGATCACTCCTTGCTCATTTTCGAAGAAAAATGGCCCAATTATGCCTCTGGACCAAAATTCGCACCAAACAGTGGCTCGTTTTGGGTGCGTCGGCTTTTCAATGTATGCGTGCGGGTCTTCTGTGCCCCAAATGCGACAATTTTGCTTGTTTACATACCCGCCAAGATCAAAATGAGCTTCATCTGAAAAGATGATTTTTTTGGCAAAATCGGCATCAACATTACCATGATTTTCAAAGTAATGTCGCAATATTTCCCAGCGTTGTTCAAGCGTATACACAACCATATTCGTTCAGCGGAAGGATATAACTAATTATCTGTCAAATCAAACATGAGCTAAGTGTTACCATTCACGAAATAAGCACTAGTTGAAAAAAACGTTAAATGGCGGACCCAATAAATCAAATGAAGCAGTTTGATAAGTATTCTTACGTCAAAATTAACCTTTTTTTATTTGGTGTAATGTATGTTACAATATACGACGTGCCCTAATTTCGATATAACGTCACATAATATGACGAAACATTGAACATCCTTAAAAAATCTATATATATCTTTGCTTAAGGGGTTATATCCACTTAGAAGACCAAAAAACGCATATTTTTCGAGATTGTTTTCCGAAAAGTCCTTTTAATTTATTGATTTAAATTTGGTACATATATTCTGTATACTTAAAACAGTCTTGACATACCAAATTTGTCAAAAACAATATTTTAAAAGCCACTGTAGCCGACGTCCGGGTGTTTCTTAAAAAAAAAACAAGACTTTTGCTGTGAGCACTATCTCTTTGAACTGGTTAGTAATCTAAAATGAAGTAACCAAACATATATACTTTAAGAAATGTATAATTTATAAATTAATTAAAAAATACTTTTTTAATCAAAATGACGGACGGTTTCTCAAACACAAAAATTGATTTGGGTCCCAAAATTTAGACCATAAATTATTTTTTAAAAAACAAATGTTTATCGCTAAAGAAAACCTTTATTTAATTGCTAAAAAATATATCTAATAGGTCTGTGTCAAAATTTGAGAGTGATCGGTTCAGAACTTCTTAAGAAATAATGATCAGTATGATTACCGTTTCGAAAACACTGTTTTGGGAAAAACGCGTTTAAAGCTTTAAGAAACCTTTACACTTGGTTAAAAAAAATATAAATACGCTTTTCTTCAAAACTAGTTAAAAAATATATATTTTTTTAATTTCCAGAGAATATTCTTAAATAAATGTACACTCAAAATATGCTTAAAAGGATCTTTTTTAATCGCAAGTGGATATAACTTCTTAAGGAAGACGTATTGGATAATTAGATTCGATTAAAAAGATTTAAGTTAATTAAGCGAGTAAACTTGTTTATTTAATTGTATGTGCTTAAAATAGTTCATCGGTTTTCTATTTCCGAAGAAATAGTGTTTATATGAAAAACAGTCTCAGTGATGTAAAGTGCTTGCTGTGAATAAACTCTACGTCACAGTTCTTTGGTTAATTAGTTTAAACATTTTTTTTTATCTCTGGACAAACCACGAAGGCTAAAAGCCTAAATACTAACGTACCGTGGGTGTCTTAAGCGAGGTAAGAGGGAGTTTGTTGACACGGGACTTAAATACTTGAAGATTTGGGGGAAGGAAAGACCTCCGCGGGCAGCAGATTCCACAACCTAGAAACTTTAGGGATAAAAGAACGAACAAAGTGGGAAGTTCGGGGCCTGTCCAGTTGGACCGTATAGGGATGCATACGCGCGGAACCACGAGTTTCTCTGTTGGGAACCGCAAGTGGAGGAACTATACTGGACAATTCTTCAGAGCAGAAGCCATGGAAGTACCTATAAAAAGCGATAAATCCCCTACAGCCCGACGATGTGCAAGAGAGGGAAGCCTTTTTGTAAGTGAAGGATCATTAATGAGACGAATAGCTCTTCTTTGAATAGAATCAAGAATGCTTAGGGTTGTGGGGGACGCCATGCCCCAGATATGAGAACAATATTCCAAGGGAGGTCGGATTTGGGACACATACAAAGTGTATAAATTAGAAGGGGAAAAATACTTTTTGGCTCGAAAGAGAAATCCAAGCTTTTTGAAGCTGCCGTATATTACATTACCGTACATTAATAGGATGTTGCAAATCACACTTTACCGCAGTTGTTTGCTTTCAGGATAAAAATTGGCAAATTGGGGTAGTTAAAGGGGTTATCTTTGAAATATACGGCTTGCGTGTCCTGTCTTTAATTTTTTTCCTATACAACAGATTAAAAAAAATGATTGCGTTGCATGCAATATGTAGGTTCTTTATAAATGATATAATAAAATTTCCAAGGTAAAAATCAATTAGGAAAATACTCTTTTGGCCACATTTTCCTACAACTTAGTAAAGGTTATTCAAGCTATATAACGAACATTAGGCGCTAAAAAGATTAAAAACTTAAGGGCTTTGGCATAACTTTTTAATTACTTCTCAAACTTAAGGGTATTTTCCGCTTACCTATTTCGCGTGCCAGTCCATTTCTGCACCAATATTTATATAAGGAGCTATAAAATAACACTCATATAGTTTCCAAAGTTTGTAACTTAATCACGTAAAGCTTTTAAACATAATTTGCCTTTAAAGCACGTTTACATCACTTTAAGTGCACTGTCAAGAGCAGATTAAACTTTTAAAATTAAAATGCATAATGTGATGCCGCGAAAAGTTTCTGAAGTGCCAGATAAAAGGGTTTCTTTTAAAGTAAATGATAGAGTTATGGTTTTTAAATCTAAGAAGTAAAATAAAGTTAAATAACCTGTTAAAAACCTTTACAATTTTGTTATCCTTGGCCAATCAACGAAGGCTAAAAGCCTGAATACTCACGTTCCGTAGGTGTCTTAAGCGAGGTAAGAGCGAATTTGTTGACACGCGTAAATACTGGAAGATTTGAGGGAAAAGAAAAGACCACTGCGTCAGTAGGTTTCACATTCTGACAACTCTAGTGATAAAAGAACGAACAAAATGGGAAGTTCGGGTTTTCTCCAGTTGGACCGTAGAGGGATGCATACGTGCGGCACTACGAGTTTTCCTGTTGGGAACCGTGGGTAAAGGAACTATACTGGGCAATTCTATAGAGCAGAGATCATGAAAGTACCCATAAAAAGCGATACATCCCCACAGCCCGACGATGGGCAAGAGAGAAAAGCCTGTCTCTAAGAGAAGGGTCATTAATGAGGCAAATTATTCAATTTTTAATGGAATCAAGAATGCTAAAAGTTGGAGGGGCCATAACATCATCAAATGCTCAAAATGCCCATATTTACCATTGGATATGTATGAAATACAAAGGATATGGCATTATCCACATCTTCATGACAATTTTCGCGACAAGAAACTAACTCTTTCGAAACAAGGAAGTTTTGGATGCATTAAAATAGAAAATTTTTGGCGCCCAATCAAATATTAAATTAAGGTCCTGTGAACGAGATATCTGCATCGCTTTACGTTTGCTTCCTAAATCGGATATAGAGATTGAAACCAGAAAATTGGAGTAAAGAGTACTATCGTCTGCAAAACAATGAACGGAATTACTTCTGGCCTAGTACTGAGCCCTAAGGCACTAAAGACCATAAAAGGAAAGTTTATTAAGGAGCGCAGCATGCCAGACCTCGTTAAAAGCTTTGGATATATCAAGAGCAACGATCTGGCACTCACCTAGAAACTCAAGAGACTTATTCCAGCAGTGTTATACAAAGGAAAGAAGATCTGCTGTAGATTTAATATAATATCACTACAGATAGATAGACGGTACTCGGACAGATTTCACTTCCTATAGCGCAAATTTGGCCTGTCGAACGCCGGCAGGCTCGCGTAAAGCTTGGTTCATATGCTTACGAAATTCGATTTGCAAATTGTAAAACGTAATATATTTGGTAAATTTCGAATGCATCGATCGAAAAATATAAATTGTGGATGTTTTTATCTAAAATATTATAATGTTTGGTATTTTTTCCAATGTAATTTTTTGTCTTATTTTTTTAATATTTCATAGTAGGTAGCATTTTTTTAAACATTATAAAAATTTGGTTAAAGTGGAATTAGTAACGTTAGAATTTAATCCCGAATTAAATATAACATGGGATTTTAAGTTATTATTAAAAATGTTTGAATCTGCAAACGTTATTTTTGAGAAATTAAATGTAAATATGTAAGAACGCGTACACTAAGGTAAAGAACACGATACACAAAATTAGCTTGGACTCTTATGCATCTAAAAATGTAATATATCAGACCATCCACGGATAAGGTTTACAGGAGGACAAATAAATAAAAAAAATACATTTTTCAAGAATAAGTTATTTTTATTACAGATGTTTCCTTGTAAAGAAAAGCTATTCACGAAAAAAAATGTTGATTTTGTATTCAGGTTTCGCAAAATTCTTGGAACACCATTTTTATCTGTAAGTTACCTACCTTTATTTTTAACACGCTTTTATTAGCTTGGGTTGTATCTATCTATCTATCTATCTATCTATCTATCTATCTATGTAACGGAATCTTTGAGCCTAATTTTTACCAACTCCCAGCGATTCAATTTCTTTGAAACTTTGCACACGTATCAAGGACCGATGACAATGCAATAATTTAAAAACAGTATCCCGTTATCCTGATTAGGACCGCCAGGATAAATAAATTCCTTTACAGATCCTCTGTGTCCTAATACTACTCTTGACAAAATGGCGAAGGAATTTTTTAGTGAATAAACTGGAGCATTTATTTTTAAAAACTAATTGATATATCGAACTAAAAAGTGAAAAATAAATAATAGTTTAAAAAAACTGAAAAAACACGCTTTTATATGCAACCGAACTAAAAATTAGAAAATAATTTTTCATTACAAAGAGTTTGTCACTTCAGAATAAAAGCGTGGGGTGCTTAATATATTAAATGTTATAATTATTCTATTTGAAAATATCTATGAGGGAAAAGTTATGAAAAATAGTAAAATGCACCCCACGCTTTTATTCTGAAGTGACAAACTCTTTGAAATGAAAAATTATTTTCTAATTTTTAGTTCGGTTGCATATAAAAGCGTGTTTTTTAGTTTTTTAAACTATTATTTATTTATTTATAAGCAAAATGCCAATACTAATTTATTTGAAATAAAGGTTGTAATTAGTAAAAAATTAACAAATTTTTTTTTAACCTGCATACCTAATTTGGAGAAAACACCTTGATCACATTCGTATAGTTACATCTAGAAAATTGCGTTGTCTATAAATTAGAGGTGTTTTCAAAGTAAATTATGAGAGTTTTTAGGCTATTTTATTGTTAAAATTTTTAAATACAAAAATTCTTTTGGTTAACACCAAAATCAGTTTTATGATGCTTTCTGATACCCCTGTAAAATAAATAAAAGTAATCCCAAATGCCATTCTATATAAGTTTTCTAAAGAACATTTTGAATTAGAATAAAATATCCGTGCGATTTGATTTTAACAAAACATGTACAAAACAGTACGTTTTGTTAGGTAGCGGCCTTTTTGCTTTTCAAAATTCCGCTTATATAAAAACGGGTTAGGTTAAAATGTCAGATATATGAAAAGGTACAGTTTCTTTCATAAAGGCTTTTTTGTTCTTCAAATGTTTTTACACCTCCCCTGAAAGTCATACTGGTGGATGGTACACGCAGTTTGCAAGATAGACCCAAAAAACCTTATAACACTACAAAAACTGGAATTTAAGTGCAAGGTGGCATGATTTTTTAAAATCATTAAATTGCAGCCAATCGGTATACTTTTCTTTTTGTCACGGCACTTGCATATTAAATTTTCTTTTTAGTAAAAAATTAACTATTAGCAAGATATTTATTAATATGACCGATATTTTAAATGCTTGTTTTTATATAATTTTCTGCAATTTTTTTATTCACAATCAAATCGTTACTTTATTAAATAGATACTCATTTTTTGGTGCTAAGTTGTTTTAATAATGATGATTTTTTTCTTGTGTTGCAGTTTTTCTACTTATAGTACAAGCCATTATTAATTTGTTTGTATGTAAACCTATTAAAAATAGCAAAAAATAAAAACATATTTTTTTATAAACAGGGTTACAAAATACTTTTTTAAGTCACAATCAATTAGAAAAGCAAATATTTAACACCAAACTACAACTTAAAGAACTACTTAATAAAAATATTTCACGCTTTATTGATATTTGCGCCTAAAAACCCAAGTTTGACCTAGAGTCTTAGCTCAAACGGACGAGACAAAATCTAAATTAACGGAACCTATTCGCTGGAAAAGTATCCCAATCCTTTTTAAATAGGCCAAGTAGATAAAGAGAGGAACTGCCCGCTTACTTTTGCTTTTACTCACGAAATTTCCTAACATAAAACGATAAAGATTATTATTAGTTCAGGTTAATATGTGCAAAATAAAATATCGGCTAAAATTGATTTTTGCTCAATAGGCTGTTTTTTAGATTTTAAGGAATAGGGCATTTTTTGCGTCAAAAATATTTTTAATAATAGCATATTTGACAAAATAATAAAATTACATTATTTGCATTACAAAACCTAATACATCTAGACGACTAATTGTGGTGCCATTAATAACACTGACCAACATTCTAAAACATTTTTTGCCTCCCTGGAATGATTGTGGCTGGATTTTATATATTTTGGCCTGCTGAGTCCAAATCTGGCTTCATATTTTCGATATCAGCCTTCAATAATGAGGGAGAGACACATGTTTTGATATTAAGCAAAATTCAATAAAAACTCACTTTAATACTGATTTATTAATTTAAAAAATAAAAACGTATGATACATTTTAGTAACAGTTAATTTATGTTCAGTATAAACATTTTCAAGTATTATTTTATTTTAATATTCATTTCCTTGAACTCTTCCTTTTATAAGAAAGACTGGATGTGTCTCGTATTAGGGTCCAGCAATAGTCGGCTAACATATTCGGGCTCCACTTTCCAGTATATCTTTTCTCTATCGATGCGATGTCTTGGTGAAATCGTTCCCCATGCTCGTCCGATATAGCTCCTAGATTTTCAGGGAAAAAGTCTAAATGGGAATGGAGAAAGTGAAGTTTTAGGGACATGTTGCATTTTAAAATATGATAGGCCGTGAGCAGTTCTTCCACGAGTTCACGATAATTTTCTGACTTGGTGTTTCCAAGAAAATTTTTGCAAACACTTTCGAATGCATTCCATGCCCGTCTTTCATGGTCACTTAAAATGTCCGTGAAGTTGGCATCTTTAAAGAGTTGCCTAATTTGGGGACCAACAAAAATTCCTTCTTTAATTTTGGCTTCACTTATACGTGGAAATTTCTCTTTTAAATAGTTGAAAGTATTTCCGTTTTTATCCAGTGCTTTTACAAAATTTTTGATCAATCCTAACTTTATGTGAAGTGGAGGTAAATATATCTTTTCTTTCTGAACTAACGGTTCTCGGGTCAAATTTTTAACTCCAACTTCTATTTTTTCACGTGGAGGCCAAACCTTTATTTTATAATGTTTGTCTCTTGCACGGCTGTCCCACTCACACAAAAGCAGCAGTATTTTGTGTATCCTGATTGCAGTCCTGTCAATAACGCTACCACTTTCAAATCTGCACATATATTCCATTTGTGATCTTCGTACTTTATACATCTGAGTAACATCTTCAGATTGTAATATGTTTCTTTCATATTTACCGAATGAGCTATAGGAACTGATGGATGTTCATTTCCATTATAAAGTAAGACGAATCTATGAATAGTCTCCATTTATCGGGCGTATATGGTAAGTTCAGTTCGACCATTAGGCCAGGAATATCATGGCAAAATATTAAATCACCGTCCGCTGCAAAAAAATTTGTGAGAGTAGATTCCCTTTTTCTGTAGATGGACACCTTAACTCCTTTTTCCAAGAGGTTCCACTGCTGCAGGCGGGATCCGAGAAGTTCCGCTTTTGTTTTCGGGAGGTCCAAGTCACGAACTAGGTCATTCAATTCACCTTGAGTGATTAAATGAGGTGTATCGGGCAAATCAATGGAACTAGGGATGTAGCTTGGTCCGGCTTCTGGCGACGTACTTCGAGAGTCTGATTCCGAATCAAGCGTGTAACTCTCAGGTGGTTGGGGAATGGGTAATGAATTGTCATGGGGTACTGGTCGCATTGCAGACGGAACATTGGGATACTGAATGGTACGCTTAGTTTTGCTAGTAATTCCTTTGATATTCGTCATGCAAAAATAACAATCATCTACGTGATTACGAGGTTCCCTCCAAACCATTGGAACTGCGAATGGCATAGATTTATGCGTACCTTTTAGCCATCCCGTCAATGTTCTCGAACACGAACTGCAACACACTTTTGGGGCCCAGGACTTATCTTGATCGCGAACTTTACATCCAAAGTACAGTTCATAAGCCTTTTTACTAGTGAAGATATCGGTTTTTGGTACGCCTTCGCGGTAACTTCGCCACAAATATAACAGAATTTATCAGCTTTATTAACACAAATTCGCGTCGACATTTTTCTCACACGTAGATCTAATCGAAAAATCAACAGATGTTTACTAAATGATTATAAAATAACGACTAAAGGGATATTTCAAGCATAGATCCAACTACATGTCCATAATAATGGGTCGCCCATTTATTACCCCTCTACTAGACCCTTCCGAGAAATCTGAGGCTAATAAAAACATTTGAGGGTTAGTTGTATATTAGTATAAGTCCAAATATTACAAATCACACGAATTTTTTATAGGGAGGATTTTTTTGTTAGACAGTGTAATTAAAAACAAATAAAATATTGATTATTTCAACTTCAATTCATGAGGGCTTTGATTTTTATAAAACTATAGAACCGTCACTTATTCTTATTCCTTTTTCTGTAAATGCTAATCCATACCATTAAGCTTAAATTACTTTTCACTTACATCGGAAAATTTACTAGACATAGAAGATATTAACGCCAAGAATCCAAGAAAATGGATTTCATTTACCACTACTTTAATCAGCCGCGATGTAAAATACGCCCTCAAAGCGCACTGCATTTTGCTCATTTCATTTTGATTTAAAAATGGTACGAAAGTGCAATAGTTACCCATTTTAAAATGCAATTGTGCCAGTAGAAACCGCCAAGCTGTGCAATCAAAAATTTATTGTTAATTTTTCTTTTTGTTTTAGGCCTGACTATTTTTATTTTGCAGTATAAGGAAAATAAAAAGAAATTATAAAATGAGTCAAGGCGCTTAATCTTATTAACCATTATTACAATAATCACACTGAGTGATTTTTTTATAAAAAATAAAAAGTATTTTTAAAAGAACAAAGCTTAAATAATCACTAAACATACTGGTTAGGCAAATGTGTATTGGGATATCGGCCAGTAAAGCAACAAAAAAGGATGTATGTGACTAATCCAATCAGAAATGTTTACAAGCGGGTATTCACGTTAGACTGTCTCTTTTCCTCACATTGCCTATGTGTTAAGTTATTTAGCTTAACTGTTATGTGTTTTTATATGATAAAAAGGTAAATCTAATATTATTAAAGACAATTTTAATGATAGGTATAAATTTAAATCAGCCAAAAAAAAGTCATAACAAAAGCAGTACTGGCCATACAAAGTGATCAAATCTAAGTCGACACTATTGCTAACTTCTTTATTACTGCAGATACGAGGTCGGTTGAGTTAGAAAGTTGTATTTTCTATCAAGGAGCTTTTAAAAAACAGTCCAAATGTGATATCTCCAATTTTTAATAGTTTTTTGAAATATGACTATCATTGGAACTTTAGTAGTAAACTGGCATTTTTTAAACAAAACACTGTAAACTGCAAATATATATTTTGAAGATCTCTAAAAAAATACTCCATTTGATATGTCTATCTTCTATCGTTTTGGAAATATGGCTAACCAAATCTAAAAATTATGTTAAATTTTTATTATTCCTACAAAGCTCTATACATACAGTGTGTCCAAAATTCGTAGGGATTGTATTGAAATATTGGAAACTATAAGAGATAGAAAGGAGGTTAAATGAGGAAAGTTGTGGGCAATTTAATGGTTTTTAAGTTATTTTGAAAAAACTGGAAATGTGCATTTAGGAAAAAGTGCTGTAGTTTTTTTATTTCAAATAATTATTGGAATCTGTAAAAACATTATCAGGGCACTTTTTTAAGAGCAATGAATTCCTGTATTTAGATTTTAATTTTGACGTTCCAGTTTTAAAATACCATCAATAACTTTCGTTTTCGCCATTTCGTTTTGTTGCATATTTTAAAGAACGTTTATTTTATAGGATATGTCACCATTTAACAGATCTATCACAGAGCTTAAAAGAAAGTCACAAAACAGTGTAAACTACAAAATTATAATATAGATATTTTGAAGATCTCTAAAAAATACTACATTTGATATGTCAATCTTCTATCGTTTTGGAAATATGGCCATCCAAATCTGAAAATTATGTTACATTTTTATTATTCCTACACAGCTTTATACATATGTATAAGCACTAAGTTAAGTGTCGTAGATAAAATGGACATTATATCTATTATTTTTAGATTTAAACGGCTATATTTCGAAAACTATAAGAGATTGACATATCAAATGTAGTATTTTCTAAAAGCTTTTTAAAACGTCCATTTAATTGTAATACAAAATACAGGGTGTTTATTTCAAAAATGCCAGTAAATGCTACTTTACTCTTAAATTTCTGAGGATGGCCATATATCCGAAAATATTAAAACTTGGATAAATCAGATCTAAACTTTTAACAAACCTCTTTAAAAGGTCTTTTAAAAGGTAATATAATATTAAGGGTGTTCCATTTATAAGAACTACATTTTTTTAAAAAATCGAAAACCCGATATTCAATTGTTTTTGTTGGTTGCACGTTAATCAGCGAAAAAATGCTAGAATCTTACTGGTTTAACCAAACTTTGTATTTCCAATAATAAAGAAGTTGGCAATTGTGTCGACTTCAGTTTGATCACCCTGTACAGTTGCCTCTTAAGGCCCTTATAATAATGATAGAACAATAATTTGCTTACTTTAAATTATTATTTTATTGATTACAGATTATGCTAATTAAATACGAAATTACATAAACAAAATTATAGGAATCAATAAAAAACAGAAAACCATAAATATTTAATAAAATTGGATTCTTGGTAAAGCACAAAATTTATTGCTGAATATAAGAATTGTATAAACTCAATATTTTTAGACTCTCTCCACATTCTCGTAGCTAGTTAAGTGGCAAAACTGCAATAAAGATCTAACTGCTTCGCTATACTATCTCGTACGAGAAGTGTTTTTTATTTGTGCTAATATAATGGAGCCAATAACAAAAATACAACCCGACACCACAAGCTTAGGGTATTTAAGAAAAATTGTTTTTTCTTATTGCTTAATATGTATTATATTTCTTCTTAAAATTTACATGAAATTATTGACTAAAATTCCTACAAAATATTTGAAACTGCAAATATAATTTTAAATATGATACATTTTTTTAATGGCTTTAATACACTCTTGGACAAAAAAACGGACAAACAAAATGTTGTTCAAATTTAATATTAAAATGGTAACTTCTTGGTTTTTACCAAAATAAAATATTTTGGTCCAGTTGTAGTTCCTTCCATTAAGATTATTATTTAATATGGGGATTGCAAAAAGCCTCATATAATTAGTTGTTATACAGGTAAGAGCCAAATGTTGCTTTTTTGTTTTTCCTTTTAAAATATAAATACTAATATAAATAAAAAAACAAAATGTTAAAAAGAGATGGAGTTTAAAATCCAATGCACCGGTAAAAAATTGTGACGTTAAATTATTCCATTGGGTGTTCGAAATTTTGGACAAAATACAACATTTTACTCTCCCCTGTATAACATCTTATTTTTATAAAACTTTTTCAATAGCCATATAAAATAATATTTTTGATAGAAAGAGCTAACTGGAACAAAAGATAATTAAAATCTGTCCAAAAACCAAAAAGTTATTTAAGATTAAATTTGATCGAAATTTTGTTTGTCCGATTTCTTTGTCCAGTAGTGTGTAGTAAAAGAAAGTCACCAGGTAAAAATAATTGCCCTTTACCTTTATTTGTGTTCGTCCTGTTGATACATAGCCACTAAATAAAAAGTAGGGACCAAAAAAGGGCTGCAGGTCAAAAATTGCGCTCTTTACCTCTAATATGCGACCTTCTTCGTGTTTAATTTCAATTAAACCACTACCTCAATATTTAAGAACAGCACATTTTTACCTTAAATTTTCGCTTCTCTCGATCTGACGCTTAAACGGTCGCTTCACGCTTGATCTTACAATGACAGTCCGTCTACAGACTATTCGTAAAAACGAATTCTTTTATAGCTTTTACGTTAATGCAGCCTAGAAACTAAAAGAGACCGCTTTATCTGTGGCATTTAAAATTGTCTTAAATATCTGTATTTTTGTAATAAAAAATAGATTTAATAATTTTTAAATGCTCTAGAATGTCCAAAACCAACATTTTAAAATAGATGGCGGTATAACTTTAACATTTACTTCTAGGTCAACTCACTAATCTGTTTCTTTGAAGAGTTTTCCAGTCATGATGCCATGCATTTTAATCTAAAAGTTTTTGATTTATAATACCGTACATCTTACTTAATGTTTATCAGTTTTAAAATTATATCTTGTTTAAAAGTTTTACGTTTAAAGATTTTCAATTCATGGATTATTAGGGTATAATATTCAGCGTAAAAAATAATTAATTTAATCTTTAATTAAAAAAAATAAATTAACAAAAAAATTTCATTTTTTTACCAAGTAGGTATTTAAAATCAAATTATAAGGATGCTTACACCTTAAATAAATAAAATTTGTACAGTAAAACTTCTACAGGGGCCCTTAACCAAAGTAGCTTAAGTGGCTCTTAAAAACCAAGTTTGCAAACTTATAAAGTAAATAAACTTTATCCCTGGAAGTTCTTCTTTTTTTACAATGTTTGATTTATTTTATACAGGTATATACAGGGTGGCCTAATTGTCCGGAAAGTCGTTTACCGCGAAATGACCAAAATTTTTACATAAAAGTTGTTTGATTTTTTAACTTACATGTCCTTAAAATATTTTAATGTATACAGAGGTGCCAAAATAGGTTATGGCTAAGAAATTATTATTTTTTTAATTCTAACTCCTATTTTGGTTATTGAATTGGCATACAATTTTTGCATAAAGTACGTTATTTTATTTTGGCACTCGTAGCAATTTTGCCACGCTATTTATAAATTATTGACACTTTTGTAAAAAACAGGATACCCGAAAATTAGGTAAAAACGAAAACATATTACTTAATAATAGTACTTTTTAGGTGTTTTGAAACCCTAAGGATCACAAAATAAATCCCTGTAAGAAAATTTACTAGATTTTTATACAGGGTATTTCTTATAGCATGGCCGATATCTCAATATTTAAAATGTTTAATCTCATATTTTTTAAATGAAACCTAATGTATGGCCATTTTAAAATATAGGAAGTAAAGATAAGGTAAGTTTTTCAGCAATTATTTCCATCCCAAATATGTAAGGTTTTAAAACTTTATGACAGGTATTTTTTATAAAGAAAACTTTGGTATTTTAAACGGAATACCCAGTATATTTGTCAACATTATAAAATTTCATCTTTTCCTTAAAAAAAAATTAATATAAGCTATGGTTTTTTTAATATTTTAAGATTTTTCAAAGAAAATATTAAGTACTTATAAATGGAACAACCTGAAATTTTTTAGGCAAAAAATATAAAAATATTTCTATTATTCTCTTTCACTTTGTTGCTCTCTTTGGTAATTTCGTTTATGACATTTATTTAATACCACTCGCCTGGTCGCTCATGGTGTTCATGTAAATGTCATTCACGAAATTGCCAAGCAACAAACTTTCATACAATCAAAATATTTTGCCGCAAATTTTTTTTACGTATTTTTTTCTTAATACAAATTAAACCAATCAGAAACTTAAATAATAAATTTTGTTTAGATAAGTGATTAAACCACATGTGCTGTCTATCCGCGAATAAATTTTTTGATTTGCGCTGCGCGATCTCGTGTTTCCATTAATTATTTTCCAAGGAGAATCATGCTTAAAATATGTGGGACAGTTTAATTAATTAAATTAATAGGCCTTGTGATTTATTATATGATTATTCTTTTATTGTGAAAAAGACCAGTAAGATACCATAATTTTTTTCAAATAAGTGACTTAATCACATGTACTGTTTATCAACAAATAAAATTCTGTGTAAACTGGTTGTCAAAATTATTATAAAATGTTAAACCTTATTATCAGCAACATTTTCTGTTGTTGGCTTTAATATAGGATTTTTTTAATTAAATAATTTAGCCGTTTACCACTCGACCTACACAAATTCAAATCAAATAAACTACCCAAAAAATTTTTTGTCAGATTAGCTTGGCAAATAGTTTCATTCTTAAGTGTTTGATTTTAAAATAAAAACCCGCGACCGCTGCGCAGACGCGTGTTTTAATTAAATTATTGTACATTTAACTATTTTTAAGAAAAATTATGCTCAAAATATGTTGGACAGTTTATTCGATTAAATTTATAGCTCTTGCGATATATAACATAATTATTTTCTTATTGTGTAATAGACCAATCAGACACTTACATTTTTGAACAAAATAGGTTTTGTCATATAATATATGAACAAATTAAGTTTAATGGTTTTTATTTGGGTAGAAACCAAAAGAATTAAAATAAAAATCTAAAAACTAAAAATCGACGTTTCGGTGGCAAGTCACTCACTGTTTTTATATAATTGTATATTTATTATCTATAATACAAATAAATAATAGTTTAAAACTAAAAACACGCTTTTATATGCAACCGAACTAAAAATTAGAAAATAATTTTTCATTAAAAAAAATATTTTCACTTCATAGTAAAAAGCGTGGGGTGCTTAATATATTAAATGTTATAATTATTATATTTGCCAATATCTATGATGGAAAAGTTATGAAAAAATAGTAAAATGCACCCCACGCTTTTTACTATGAAGTGACAATATTTTTTTAATGAAAAATTATTTTCTAATTTTTAGTTCGGTTGCATATAAAAGCGTGTTTTTTTAGTTTTTTAAACTATTATTTATTTTTCATTTTTAGTTCGATATGCATTTATGTATGTATGTATGTTAAAATGCTCCAGTTTATTCACTAAAAAATCCTTCGCCATTTTGTCAAGAGTAGCTAAACCTGAGAAAAGTTTGGAATGTTGCCAAAAGATGGCAACACAGGTGTTGTTTTTATAATATAATGGATTTTTTTTCCTGGCGATCCCAACCAGGATAACGGGATACTGTTTGCAGATTATTGCATTGTCATGGGTCCTTAATACGTGTGCAAAGTTTCAAAGAAATCGAATAGCTGGAAGTTGGTTAAAATTAGGCTCAAAGATTCCGTTACATAGATAGATAGATGGATAGATGGATAGATAGATAGTTACAACCCAAGTTAATAAAAGCGTGTTAAAAAGAAAACAACTAGCAATAACAGGTTTTGATAATTTACTCTTTGTTTGAAATCATATAAGTAACAAATGTGTTTTGCTATCTTTGGGTACCTATTTATTTCAACTAATAATAATTACCGATATGTACTGACAATTTATAGTAATTCTCTTGAAAGGGAGCAACTATGATTTTGCCCAATATCAAAAACATTCCTATTCTCACTATATTCCCCGTCTTTTTGCACAAAATTCTTAATATAACAGTAAATTAGAACATACTATTTAATTAAGCAGCAAAAGAAAATAACCAGCCCCTTTTTTATTAGTTCTGTGCCCCTGTATATCAAATTTGGTCAAAATGGGGGTTGCTCCAACTTTCGAAACAATTACCCAATTTGCATAAATAAGACAAATATTTTTAAAATATTACCTTTTTAAACTAAAAAGAAATTTACCATAAATGTTTTTTCTAAATATGAGTTTACTTTAGTTTACTTACCTTAAGTGATATTTTAATGTAGTTTGCTAATCTCCATTTCCAGTCTTTGTCCTAATCTAACATTCGGTACAAGTACCTAACACTCAATAAAGGCCTTCTTTTAGAAAGTATAAATGGAAGATGGTATAAAAGTTATATGCAATAACTTGTTAGTTACTTTTCCAAAGCAATAAGTAATTTTTCATAGTTTTTCTTTTCAATCTATATTTTGACAACTGACATATTCATTTTACTCCAAATGAGCTTCAGGCTAACGCTTTCACGCACTTTTGCGCTTTTGCGCCGACGGAGCTGCAGGAGATCGCTTCACGAACCTTTTTGGTTATAGGTTATGTGATTTAGGAACTATTTTGCTTACGAATGATTATTCTGGCTGCGGAGGACCATGTTAATTATTTATTTGCTTCTTGTATTTCAATTAAAGTGTATACTTTGTTTTTAATAGCTTAGTTAACTGATTTTTTCAACTTTAATTTCACATTAAAGGAATTTTAGGTTATGTTATGACTGTGAATTTTGTCAGATGTCAGATGGTAATACAGATTTCTGTTTTATGACCGCCTGTTTTAAAAAACAAGTGAAGGTTATTCGTTCGTTAAAAAAAAACAGATGAAGGTTATACGCTCCCGGAACGAATACGTTCAGCGAACGAATGAGTTCAATTTAGCAGAATTGAGCCCCTGGTCCCCAACCCGTCGGCAAATGTTGTCAAGTTCGATTATTCAATTGTCTAATCTGGCGCATCCGCCAGAACGTACGATTTTTCACTTTTCCGGTTTTCCTGGAAAATGCTGGAACTTAACGGGATACTGTTTTTAAATTATTGCATTGTCATCGGTCCTTGATACGTGTGCAAAGTTTCAAAGAAATTGAATAGCTGGAAGTTGGTAAAAATTAGGCTCAAAGATTCCGTTACATAGATAGATAGATGGATAGATAGATGGATAGATAGTTACAACCCAAGTTAATAAAAGCGTGTTAAAAGGTAATGAGTTAGTTTATCTAAAGTTTTTCTAAAGACAAGCTTAACATCAAGCAAAAGTAATTATGTGTTATTTAAATTAACAAATATTGATGCTACACATTTATCTTTATTTGTTAACATGTATGCACTTTCTTTAATTTTGCGTTTTTAGAGCAAGTTTTGTTTTTAAAATTGGGAAAATGGTGTAGTTATAACAAAAAATGTCTTTAATTTTAATTACCATCAATGATTCCGCCTGATTAATATAAAACATATCTTTGAATTATGTTTTTTAATATACATTTTTTAAATTGCTTTAGTATTAAAAAAACGTTTTTGGGCTTGCATAAAGTAACGATAGAAAGGCAGATCCGACTTTCCGACTACGTAATTATCAATGTTATAAATAAGTCTAGAAAATCCCCTGCAAAAGTGTCCATAACAATAACGGGGATTACTGATAACATGCCTGCATTTTACATTTAAGCTTTATATAATGCAAAACGGGCTTTGGGTCCTTAAACTTGGTTTTTACCTTTTTAAAATTTAAAGTAATATGAATATTAAAAAAAAGTAAAAACCATCTTTAAAATAAATATTTATTTTCTTTTTAATTTTTATTCTAAAAAATAATTCAATAAACAAACTGTTTAAATTAAAGATATTTTTGTGATATAAAATTAAAAATTTAGATTGTTTGCGATTACCTTGGACATAATTGTTGGGTTTATTTTTTTTATAATTATTGATTATTTTTAAGGCATTTTTTAAATCCTAAAATTTGTTTTAATTTAGGCAATATAAATAAAAAGTAAAAAATTAATAACTTTTGCATTATTAACTAACCCATACATTTTAAGTTAGTGATAACCAAAACTGCTCCTGGTATAAATTATTTAAATTGTTTAGCCCAAATTTTAATAAGCTTACTACTTAGTACTTACTATATATTTTTTTCAGGTAAACTCTTCTTTAGAATTCTTTTGGGTAAGACTTTATTAAATTTTAAAATAATATTAGGACTAAAATTAATATTGCTTTTTTACAACTTTCTAAAACTATTTTTACAGTTTGAAAGTTTTCTTGCATAATATGTTTCTTGCTGCAATTTGTTTATCTGCGCATCTGTTTTTAAAAATTGCTGCATTTTTTTCATGCCAGAAGAAAACTTTACAATTTTGGTAGTCATTTTAAAAAATTTTAAGATACCAACCCTAAAAAAATAATTTGCAATAAACTTGCCCTAAAAGTGCATCAGGTGTTGGAAAAAAATGTGTTAAACTTTATTAAAAAAAAACATACATTTTTTTTTATTTTAAACTCTGGAAAACCATTCTAAGGTACAATTTAAAATGATAAAATAAATGACGATCGGATAAATTGCTTTGTCAAATATTTCATACCAACATAAAAGAAGCAATGATAGTTGTCGGCACATAATAGTCATTATGCAAAAACAATTAAAAGTTTCTTAGGTAACTATGGCATTATTAAAATCAGTAAGGCGTCAGCAGTCAGCTTTTTTGTGATTTAAAAAGCACGTCCCATTCCGTGCCCCGCTTAATTATTTTCACTCGGCCCCAAGATTAATGAAGCTTTATAAAACGGATGCCATTAAAAGTGGATTCACAAGGAGATTAAGATTTTTAATTTCGCTGGATTGCCTGTTAGCAAATAGACCTTTTTCTCTTAATCACCCTTTATAATTATAACGTTACATAAGGAGCACGTGTACGAAGTCTTCCAACGAGGACCACAGGGGTCATATTTAGTTGATTTAAAGAAAAAAGTGGATTGATTAAGGGCACATTTAGCAGACCCACCCATATTTAATGTTTTAAATTAAAAAAATTAAAGGTTATTTATCCGTAAAAACAAGCTTAAATCTATTGCTATGCTAAACATCCCTAATTAATAGTTCGCACCCATTTACTCGGCTTATTTTATGTTGATCTGTTATGGCTTTATACTGGGTGTCCGGAAAGGTAAGGTCGAAAATGATAGGGATGGTAGAGTGAGCCAAAATAATGTTAGTACTTTATTTAAAAAAGTCTTATCGCGCTTTGTTAGGGAGATATTGACCTTTAAATTTAGACTAAAAAACTTATTTTATTCATAACTCTAAAATTATTGTCGCCACAGTACCAGTGATATTTAAGCAACTTTTCATCCCCATACTTATGCTTTTTCCATAAGTAAACGGCTGTTTAGTAAGTCGGGATTACACAGGGTGACACAAGTTTTTTTATTTTATATATGCATTTTTGACACAAATAAAAAATTTGACATTTTGCTTTTACCGTTTAATTCCTTCATCTTTTCTCTACAAAAAGTAATACTTAATCTAAATCGAAATTTGTGACCGTTTTTTATTAAATGCATTTTAATTCCAGACGTAGGTACTAGCATTTTTTATTTTGTATTAATAAAATAAAATTTTATATTTTTTTTTGTGACAATGATTAAAATGCGGTAAAATTAATAAAAAATATGTTTGTAAGCCTCTTTAAATTTACAAAACAGCCAAACAGGATTTCTTTTTTAATTTACTATATTTTAATAATTTTCTTAACAAACTGGAATTTTTAGTACATAGAAAATTTTGGTTCTCTGGATTTAAAATGCAATTTTATAAAAAACACTCCAAGATATCGATTTAAATATGGTACATCTTTTGTACAAAAATATTAAAGAAATTAAACACTTAACGCAAAATAAAAATTTGTCACCTGTGTTAAAAATGCTTACATTAAATGGAAAAAAATCGTCATACTCTGTATAATTCCAGCTTACAAATTACAAGCGTTTACCTGCCAAATGAAGATTTAGTATATGCTCATAAAGTTACCATAATATAATTGGTACTGTCTTAATAGTTTCAAAATTATAATTGAAATAGAATTTTGTATACCAATTTTAAAGGTCCTAACGAAGGGCCTTAAAACTTTTTATATAAAGTACTCAAATTATTTAGGCGTACTCTATCACCCCTATCATTTTTGACCTTACTTTTTCGGACACCCTGTATATGGCAATGCAAATGATGTCAAATCGTCGGCGTCGCTGTATTGAATGTTTAAGAAAATTTTGGACAAAATAAGATATCTCAGAAAGGATAACTCGTAGATATTCGATTTTTACACGAAAATTTAAGTTAATGTTATTATACAGGGTGTCTGTACAAAATGCTACCACAAATTTCTTGGGCCAAAATATAACGATTTAATGCAATCTACCTTAGTCCAAAAGTTTATCGTTTGGAAAATACAGGGTGTTAAAGTTTTATTATTATTTTGGTTATTTTTAAATAATTCCTTTACCATTAAACATTTTTAACCAAATTTGGTATTGAAAGGTTTTTTGAGGGTTGGAAATCAAATGATGGCCATATTTTTCGCATAAAATATAGAGGGAGCCACCTGAAGTCTTTTGCTATTTTTAAAATATCATAACTTTTTGGTGCTTCGGTATATTATGACTTTAATAAAAGACATTCTTTTCTTCTATAATTTTTGTATCAAAATGGTATACTTGGTAAATATAGATCCAAGTAAAAAATATAAATGGAAAATTTCACACCCTGTATCTTGCAAACCAGTAACCATTCGACTAAGGTAAATTGCATTAGATCGGTGTATTTTGGCCCAAGGCATTTGAAAAAGCAGTTTTATGAAGCTTTAAGAAAAATTCGGGTGGCCCAGATAAAGCGTGAGGGATTTAATTTGTGTGGTATAAAACGTTTAATCTGAATTATCTCATAAACGGTTGCTCGTATTAATATTTACCAGAAAATTATATATATATTTTTTTTCAAATCAAAGTCATAATATACCGATGTTCCAAAAAGTAATGGTATTTTAAAACAAGCAGAGGACTGTAGGTGGCTCCCTCTACATTTTATGGAAAAATTAGGGACAGCTTTTAATTCCCCAACCCTTATAAACCTCCCAATATTAAATTTGGTCAAAAAATGTTTTATGTAGAAGAAAATATTTAAAAAGAACCAAAATAAAATTAAAACTTTAACACCCTGTATCTCCCAAACGGTAAACTTTTGGACTAAGGTAAATTGCGTTAGATCGTTATATATTAGCCCCAAAATTTGTGGTAGCTTTTGTACAAACCTTATAGAGACACCCTGTATATCCAAAAAAAATAGTCCAAAAAGTCATAACTGCACTGTAATTATTTCTCATTGAATTCTAAAATTAAAATATGTATATATATATATATATATATATATATATATATATATATATATATATATATATATACATTACTAAAAAGTAAAATAAATGTTGTTAAATCAAAAGCTAGCTTAGAAATCTTATTAAACAGATTTATAGATTTTTTTAACGATTTTTAGTCTAGCACGTTTATGGAAAACGGAACATAGAATTTTTCTGAAAATTTGGCATCTTACATTTTCTTACCTGTTCTATCGATCTAAAATATTTTCAGCATTGCGACGTTGCCGCTTTTATCAAAATGTCCTAGAAACTTTATTTTTTTAAATGGAATACCCCTTATATTAACAAGTTTTTATATTCGCCCTTTTATTATAATACATTTTTTGTTACTATTGCCCTATACCTATCTCTATCGGTTTTCGAGATAAAAATAATTTGTGTTAAATATGGTCCAAAACATGGCCCTAATTAAACTTAAGTAAATTAGTGCTCTCAATTCATGAAAAGTTGATGTTTTTGTGGTAGTTTAGACAGACACGATGTATTTAATTTACACCGAGAAATCGACTCCATATCATACAGAGCGTGCTAAAATTACTATTATTTCCGTTATTCTTAAAAGGGTCAAAAGATCATTTTTTCAAATGAAACCCCTGTATATTACTCAAAAAAATTAAAGATGAAGAAGAACGCTTTAAGATGACATATCATGTTCCTATACCTAAATCATCAAGTTTTCCTAATAAGCCGCTTTTTTGTGAAAAATTATTTTTTAAAGAATTTAATTTTAAGTAACCATGGAAATATCAAGCTTATGACACTTTGGTGACTTTTATAAGTAACTTATAAACAGTTATTGACAGTCTTTAAAATAATCTTCCAAAATGAAACGTGATAAAAAAATGGGGTTTCAAGAAAAATTTGAACTAAATTGTTTTCTGTATTTTTAAGAAGAATAAAATTAGCTTTTTTATTTATGATGACACACTCAATGCTCAGAGATATCTCAAAATACTAAGGAAGACTGTTACCATTTTTGTCGATAATTTGTCTTTAGAGGAATATAGGAATTCGTGGTTTCAACTGGACGGATCGCCAGCTCATTGTACCCAGGAAGTTTCCAGGGAACTTTACGAAATGTTTGACGATCGTTGGTTTAGGCGCTTGGGGCCATGGGATTGGCCACCGAGATCACCCGATTTCACGCAGCTTGACTTTTTTGTTTTTGGTTGTTTTAAAAGAAAGGGTGTACATTACTCCAGTGCCTACTAAAGAAGAACTGCGACGGCGAATAGTGCGGTGTATTGAAGATCTGGATCCCCATCAAATTAAAAAAGCAACCACAAGTCGTGTACAAAAGCACATTTTAAAATGTTTAAAATGTAATGGACATTTTCAGCATTTATTTTAAAAATTTGTTATTTTAGTTGTTATTTTAATTCGTCCTAATTATGTTATTTTCTGTACTTTCACATGTTAATTTAATTATTTTATAGTCGTACAAACCTCTCGTTCATTGGTCTTAATTCAGGATACATTTGGTTAAATTTTTTGCAACTTCTGGCAATGATTTGATCACACGGTCCGTGTAAAATAAATAATTTCATAAAATTCAAAGTCACCAAGTCATAAGCTTGATATTTCCATGGTTACTTAACATTAAATTCTTTAAAAAATATTTTTTACAAAAAAGTGGATTTATTAAAAAATCTTGATGATTTAGGTATAGGGACATGATATGTCATCTTAAGGCGTTCTTTTTCATCTTTAATTTTATTGAGTAATATACAGGGGTTTCATTTGAAAAATGATCTTTGACTCCTTTTAAGAATAACGGAAATAATAGTAATTTTAGCACGACCTGTACGATATGGAGTCGATTTGCCGGTGTAAATTAAATACATCGTGTCTGTCTAAAGTACCACCAAAACATCAACTTTTCATGAATTGAGAGCACTAATTTACTTAAGTTTAATTAGGGCCATGTTTTGCACCATATTTAACACAAATTATTTTTTATCTCAAAAACCGATAGAGATAGGTATAGGTCAATATTAACAAAAAGTTTTATAATAAAAGGACGAATATAAAAACTTGTTAATATAGGGGGTGTTCCATTTAAAAAAATAAAGTGTCTAGGACTTTTTGATAGAAGCGGCAACGTCGCAATGCTGAAAATATTTTAGATCGATAGAACAGGTAAGAAAATGTAAGATGCCAAATTTTCAGAAAAATTCTGCGTTCCGTTTTCCATAAACGGTTAACCTACCATCGACCGTGAATCACCCTGTATATTTATATATATAAATATATAAATATATATATATATACATATATATATATATATATATATATATATATATATATATATATATATATATATATATATATATTAGATTCTAGTAAATCACAGTGAAATAACAATTTTTTTACATTTTTTTGAACAGATAGATCAAATATCCACGAGTTATCCCTTTCTACAATATTAAATTTTGTCCAAAATTTTCTCAAACATCCTATAGTGCGTCGCTGACCGACCGCCGATCGAAAGTACTGGTTTTCGCGCTTGTGTATTTTTGCGTATCACTTGGTGGTTGGTAGAAGGCATCAATAAAAAACATGATTGCAAAACATGTGAATTAGACAAAGAAAAACTAATTGGTTTCTTCGCAAATATAGGTATACATACTTATTATATTTGCATAAACATGTTTTGTTTTTGAATTTATTTTTGTTTTGTGTCTTTATTGTTTTATGGCAAATTGTATACTTTTTTATTTATAATGGGTTTAACTGTACGAAAAAACATATGAAAAGAAGTTTTAAAATAGAGTGAAACTTTTACCTAATGAAGGCTGTCCATAAATATGTATATTTGTTATAAAACAAAATTTGCCCAACCTAAAAAGTCACCGGCCACGCCTATCTGTATATCTGGGAAAAAATTAAATATATAAAAAAGTAACCTATTTTAAAAAGATAAATAAAACTCACTAAAAATTTTAAAATTGGAAATAAAAAAAATATCAAAAAATATAGTTGGGTTGTAACAAATGGTATTAAAGTATTAAAATCTTTTGTGTATTTAGTTATTTACATTTAGTAGTTTAGCGAAATAATATTACCTGAACCTTTTTTTCCATTTTTTGTATTTATTATTTTTAAGTATTTAGTGAGTTTTATTTATCTTTTTAATTTTTTTGTTTTTATTATTATTTATTTAACTATTTTTAGTTTTTACTACCAACATTTAATCTGTGACCATTCACTAAAAAAACAGTAATAGTATTTTTCTCTTACCAAAACTCTTCTCACAAAACGGTAATGCTACCCCTAATACAGGCATAAGTAGGTAATAAACGGAAACACCTGATCCACAGAAATAAAATACACGATAATATACAATAATAATAAATAATTTATATAGGTAGCATATATCTGCTGTGGACAGCTTAGCCTAAAAAATAAGTCTAGTGCCTTTTTACAAGCAGGTATAAATTAGGAAGACCCAATTATTCACATTTTTTTTAACTGCCTATTTGTTTAGTGATTTTTCTTATATTAAAACCAAAAAAGTTAAAGAGTCATCTTGTGTATTCTTTCGTAAAATCCACTTAAGAAAATTGAAACCAACGGGGTGCGTTATTTATTGCTTCGTTTTTAAATGAGTAAAAAATGTTTTCAGGGGTTTTAGAAAAGGAATTTGTGTTTATTTAAACAATCAATAAACATTATTTGATATACCTCATACATTTTTGATTTACGTAAAATGTAAAACACAAAATTGAATACTCTTTTAGAGCCTACCGGTAACTACTGCATTAAGAGTACTGCAGATTTAAGGCGCACCTATAGAACTTCGAAAACGGTAAAAATACACATGCTGGCCCTTATTTACCAACTTTGTATTTCTTACCATTTTTAAGATCTTTATGGTGGACCTCCAATTTGTACCAGTATTTAAGATTTAATTTTAACAACACATTACGAAAACATGAAACAGGTACTAGCAGTTAATTTAAATCATATTTGTTACTCTATTGGCTAAAAAAACTGATAAAATAAAATTAAAATTATTATTCATTATTTAAAAATGGTGCATATCATTGTATTTACCTAAATTAGTAGGAGAACTCAAGTTAACCATATTTATACTAATTCAATTTTAAAAATCTAAGAAGACAAAACGTAAATAGGGCTTCGGCATAAATTGTTTATTATTAAGTCCTTGCTTTTAGAAACTTTAATATAGGTAAACACCTTTAAGACTAAAGATTAAAAAAAAACAATTAACAACCATGTTTTTTAAAAATACACTAAAATAGCCTTTTTAAAATTAAACACTATTTATATGTTTTGACAAAACATTATATTTTTAAGGTCTTTTTAAAAATACTGTAATATTAAAGACTTTTTTGGCGTATTTTTTGTTTTGTTTCTTTTTTTATCAAATCACGAAGGCTAAAAGCCTAAATACTAACGTACCGTGGGTGTCTTAAGCGCTTAAGCGAGGTAGGAGGGTGTTTGTTGACACGGGACTTAAATACTTGAAGATTGGAGGGAAGGGGGGAAGGAAAGATCTCCGCGAGCAGCAGGTTCCACATTCTAGAAACTCTAGGGATAAAAGAACGAACAAGTGGGAAGTTCGAGGCCTGTCCAATTGGACCGTATAGGGATGCATACGCGCGGGACCACGAGTTTCTCTGATGGGAACCGTGAGTGGATGAACTATACTAGACAATTCTCCAGAGCAGAAGCCGTGGAAGTACCTATAAAAAGCGATAAATCCCCCACAGCCCGACGATGGGCAAGAGAGGGAAGCCTTTCTGTAAGTGAAGGATCATTAGTGAGACAAATAGCCCCACTTTGAATGGAATTAAGAATGCTCCAGATATGAGAGCAATATTCCAAGGGAGGTCGGATTTGAGACATATACAAAGTGCATAAATTAGAAGGGGAAAAATACTTTTTGGCTCGAAAGAGAAATCCAAGCTTTTTGAAACTGCCGTGGCTATAGATACAATGTGTTTATGCCAGTTGAGGATACTTTTAAATGTGACGCCGACAAGATTGAAGGTGTCCTTGCTTTGTAAAACTTGGCCGCTCATAAGTAGAGGATAGATATTTGGTGACTCTTTTCGGGACAAGGAACATGATTGTGTTTTGGATGCATTAAAGTGGACGAGATTATTGGCGCCCCAATCCAATATTAAATTAGGATCCTGCGAAGGAGATATCTGCATCGCTCTGCGTTTGTTTTTTCAATCAGGTTTAGTGATGGGCTTAGAAACCTGAAAACTGGAATAAAGGGTACTATCGTCGGCGAAACTATGAATGTAATTAGTTGTGGACGAGAGAAGGTCGTTGATGTGAACAAGAAACAATGTTGGTGCCAGAACTGAGCCCTGAGGCACTCCAGCATTTACTTGGTGAAAGCTTGAAGAATATCCGTCCACAATAACTGATATACGTCGATCAGATAGATAACAAGTGAGCCAAGTCAGAGTTTAGTTGAAAAACCATAAGAGGGAAGATTATTAAGAAGTGCGGCATGCCAGACCTGGTCAAAAGCTTTGGATATATCAAGAGCAACGATCTGGGACTCACCTAGAAACTCAAGAGACATATTCCACCAGCGTGATACGAAGGAAAGAAGATCTGCTGTAGATCTTTTGTGGCAAAATCCATACTGCCTGTCATGCAAAATTTTGTGTTTTTCTAATTTTTTAACAGACTACAGATTTTTGCAGTCTTAACCGGTTATGAAAGATAAATTGCTTCATAGCTATCGCAAAACAAACGCTTACTACTTACTACTATAAATTAATGTATTTCTGATTCAAGGTTACTATTATTATATTAAGTGACATATTCAACTTTTAACAGTTTTGAAAATATAACCATTTTAAGATAGTAAAATTGCTAGTCTTATTTGGTGATAGTCTGCCAATTTAAACAAACTTTTAAAAGGGGAAATAAAACCCTAGGAAATAATAAAAATGCAGGATTTAGGAATTAGGGAACAGTAACAGGACATGTTACAAAACTGGTACCAGAAAATTATGATTTTAAAGAAAATAAACTGGGATTATTATTAAAATTGGTTTAAAAATTTACGTAGGCTTTTGTAAAAGTAAATATCTTAATAAAAAATAAAGCTTTAAGTTTTTTTAATAATTAAGGTAACATTGCTAGGGTACAAATGGTACAAAAAGGTTAATCTGAAATATCCAAATCTTTTCTTTTTTTTGTTATTTACTAAAAATCTAATTTGATTGTTTTTGTTGACTGAGGCCTTTTACGCCTAAATAAGATAAATGATGTCTCATTACTTCTTTGCTAAATAAGTTCTATTGCTGTATCAATGTTTTAATTAAAAGAAAAGCACAAGTGTTTAACTAAGTTTTAATTTCTGATCTGACATTTGGATCGCAAAAAATTTTTAGAACCCTGGTGTTATTAATATTATCTTTATTTAAATATTTTTCCCATGTCATTTTGTTCTTTTTTTTTTTTGGTATCTATATATATTAGGCACTAGCTAAATAACCGCCGGCGAAATTGCTCAATCATACCTAGGAAGAACACAGCCGTCCAGCGGTTCTCTCTGTTTACGTATATTAAAGCCGCCAAAAATCTATACAATGCGGCGGTTTTTACTTATTTTATTGGCAGATACCGCCGTCCGGTGGCTATTTTTATAAAAACTAATTGGTTTGTACACTTTTACATATGTTTTTTTAATAATTGTATATTTGTTTTATAGACTAGAGAGAAGATTTATGATAATTGTTATGTTTAAAAAAGATAATCTTATGTTAGGTAAGACGTGTATTAAACATGTAAGATGTTAAATACTAAATAAATCATGGTTTCAAAGCCTTATATTATTTTAAAACGACTTTAAAATATAATTAATAAAAAGGAAACATACATAATAAAAAAAATAGATTTTAAAATTAGCATAAACGATTTTTATTAAAATGTGTTCTTTTTTAAATAATTACTCCTTTTTTGCCAGACCACGTAGTAAATTTTCTTCATGAAAATTTATAAACACGTTTTATCTTTCGTACCTAAAGCACAATCCATCAATCCAAACAATTCAAAATCTGCGTCAAATAATATATCTCACAAATAAGCAGTAGCTGTTATGCGCTGATGAATCAAATACTCAGGCATCGTGTAACCAGCGTAAAGTGACAAGTGAAAATTAATGGTTGCAGAAATAAACAATCAATAATTATGTCAAAGTTACTTTGTGATTATGCTGATCTCCTATATTGGCGGGTGGTGAAAAGCACCGCTATCATTAAGCACACTGCTATGTATTATAATTATAAATTTTAAGCAGGACCGTCAAAAGTAACACAAACGTGTTGGTTTGTATCTTTTTAATATTTAACTGGTTAAACTAAATAAATATTTTTTGGCTTCGTATAGATCTAAATAATTTAAATTAAAGAAAGCCTATAGTTAGACCAGTGCCTAAGCCTTTAAAAGAGGTAAAAAGTAAAAAAAATTGTCGGATGAAACCCATGTAAAAAGGTAAATAATATAACAAAAATTATGGGAAAAATAAATTTTGAGCGGTATTAAGTGTAAAATACTTAAGGTTTTTCTAGATTTTTAGCCAAACTACAAGTCATATGAAACAATGTTAAAAGCAAAGTTGTAGACAATTAAGAAAGATCTACAACTTTTGTGTTTACGCTCGAGGTCGATAACTTTTGAAACCAAAAAAAAATATAGTGGTATAAAACCCACTTAACAATGTAGAAAAAAATTACAAAAAATAAATAAAGAATAAAATAAATTACAGGCGATCTGATGTCAGAAAGTGAAAATGGTTAGCTTTTAAAGGTAGAATTTGTCGTTTTTCGCCAAAAGTACTAGTCCTAAGAAATTTATTTTCTGAAAAAATTTGTCGGGGTAATGTTTTTTTCAACCATCAAGAAGTAAAAATTACAGCGATCAAAAAGCTTACCGTTTTTTTGAAAATGACGGTTTTTTGACACGTGAATTTTTAATGAAAAATAAGGGTACTTTTCCAATATTAAGTAAAAATAA
Source organism: Listronotus bonariensis (assembly GCA_014170235.1). Lineage (NCBI taxonomy): Eukaryota > Metazoa > Arthropoda > Insecta > Coleoptera > Curculionidae > Listronotus > Listronotus bonariensis. The sequence goes on from JACEGR010008026.1 coordinate 35,549, forward strand.
TGTGTAAAAATAAATATTTTAAATCCAAGAAATAACAGTATATTTGGGACAAATAAGGGTAGGTTTTCACCAAATTTCGTAAAAAAAACATCGTAAAAAATAAAAATTATATAACAAAAACTTGGTTATTTAAATACTTCAATACTGAGGTTATGTGAAGAAAGTGTAAATACAAAAGTTGTAGATCCTTTTATTACCTAAAAGTTGTAGGCCGAGTGGGCCCTGGAATTAAAATAGGCGCCACACAGTGAATGACCTTTAGGCGTGCCAACAATTCCAGCCTAGGGCGCCTCTAACGGTTAATACGGCCCTGGTTAGAAGCATTTTAGCAGTTTTTATTTGACCTTTTAATAATTTAAATAACTTTGTTTACTAAAATAAAAACCCATGTTTTTAATTAATATGCGTGCATGTGCATTGCAAACAAACAGAAACATTACGATGTGTTTTATATTCATAGCTGACATAGCCCAGTAGTCCTTATCTCGAAATATATTTTAACTGTACATGTCCTTGGTATTAACTTTCTTTAACTAGATAAAAAAATAAGTTTACAGATATTTCAGTTTTCTTTAGGCTAGTTAAAGAGGTAATAAAAACTTCTTAATGTATTTAATTAATATACATAAATACCTTTACAACCAAACCTGCCGCACTAGATGCTCTGCAAACAAATTACAAACTCTTTATATTAGAATACCTAACTGGTATAAATTGTTTAATACACACAAAGCGAGAGAAGTTACAAACCAAATTTTAAAAATAAATTACATTATATTTTCTGATTATAACTTTAAAAATACAAATGTAAATTATTTTTTATTTCTGGCAGGCTATATAACTTTTGCAACCGTACCTAATATTATAAAAATATAAACGGAAGATACACATATATACATACATACTCGTAAAATTTCCTCTTCTCGTTTTGGTGTGCTCTTGCTTTGCATAAAATTTTTAATATTATCTGCAAATTTAACTGGTTATGTTGGCACGTCTTCAAAACATAAATTATGTTTAACCCTACCGTAAAGTTTCCTATTTTTATTTTTTTCTTTTAAAAAATAGTAAGTGCTCTATATGAAACATTTTTAATTTATTATTTAAAAAGTTTTTGTAAAATTTTCATCAGGTTATGGCTTTCAAAAAATTAACTAAAATAATAAAAAAAAATTCATTTTACATATTCTATAATGGCACGATCCAATTACAGGGTGATCAAAGTTAATTCGGTACTAGTGCTAACTTTTTTATTACTAAAAATACAAAGTCGGTTAAATTAGTAAAGTTGTATTATTTTCTTTGCTAATTAATGTGCTGCTGACAGAAAAACTATTGAACATCAAGATTTTGATTTATTGCAAAAAATGTACTTTTTATATGAATTACTTTGTATATTATATTACCACTTAAAAGATATATTAAAAAGCTTTTAAAAGGCCCACATGTAATATAGTCAGGTTTTTACTAGTTTCGGCCATTGAAATTTAAAAAATATGTAAAATTTCTATTATGTCAACAGCTCTAAGCTATAAGCACAAATTTTAGTGTTGTAGTGGATAGTATACATATCTACTTATACTATAATATATATCTAGTTTTAAGATTTGGATGACAATACTTTCAAAACTATGAAAAATAAACATGTGAAATGTGTTATTTTCTTAAAGCTTTCTAAACTGCCTATTTAATGGTGGTGCAATATACAGGGTGTTTTATTTAAAAATGCCAGTAAACTATTAAATTCCTGAGGATGGCCATATTTCCAAAACTAGTAAAATGTAGACTTTTTTCACGAGCTCTTTAATAAATCTTTAAACCAGTTATATTACAGAGTAATCCATTAAAAACAGATTTATTTTGCACAAAATCTAAAATAGGATGATCAATTGTTTTTTTTTGTTGGCAGCACGTTGATCATCGGAAAAAATACCATTACTTTGTCAATTTAACCGACTTTGTACCTCCAATAATAAAGAAGTTAGCAATAGTGCAGACTTAGGTTTGATTACCCTGTATAGTATAGAAAAGAAAGCCTATAAAAGAGGTTAACCTTACAATTCTGCATAAATTCACTTTAAATTTTATTGAAAGGTAGGAAATAGCGCACAGATCAAAATTTATAACTAACCAAACGGGGGTGGTTGCCACCCCATCTCGGAGGTTAATTTTTTTATTACATTTAAGTACAGAAGTCGACCAAACGGTGATTTTAAGCAAAAATGTTTAATACATTTTTATTTATAAAAATAATATTTTTCAGTTATTCGCGATTAAAAGTAACAATTTTTTGCAGGAAAAATCGACATTTTTAATGGGTTTGCGCAAACAACTCAAAAGATTATATTAAAAAAAAACACAGAGAGCAACATTGAAGCCTTTAAACAAACGGACAAACAAAATTATTTTGCATAATTTTTTGATGGTCTTTGCTTTTTTCGTCAAGCGCAAAATTTTGTAGATTTAAAGTCAAATAACGGGAAAATGCGGCAGTTTTAAAGAAAAACTTATTAAAAAAATCCAGTGGTATACGAAAAAAGATTAGGGTGTATATTAGTGTATTTTGTCTTTGTGTTTTAATAACAGTAAATTTAAACAGTTGCTCCTAAATTCTCCCATAAAATTTCTCAATAAAAAATGCATTACACTAATGTACAAACCTTAATTCTCATCATCTATTGGATTAAAAAATCAATTTATTTTGTAAATAATTCGAATTGCGTATTAGAAGGTAATTTTTAAACTCTTAACATGTTTTATATGTAAAAATGTTCAATATTAACAAAAATCATCGTAAATAACTGAAACAATTTGATATCTGAAGGTTACTTTTTGGGTTTTGGACAATGCAAAACTTTTTAAAGAACAACTTTTTTTTCGAAAATAGGTAACAAAAAAGGTTCCAATACCACACACTATAAAGGGTGTTTCAAAACAAATGCGAAAAATTTATGGAGGTGATTTCTTGTGCAAAATAAACCGAAGTTTGCTTTATAAACAAGTCATGTCAAAAGTCAATCATTTTGATATTTTTTTTTTTCATTTTTTCTGAGTATTGTACAGGGTCCGGCAAAATGAACAACCCATTTTAAATTGCTTATAAAAAATTTATTAACTTTAAAAACAAAACAAAGGAACATGTATTCTTAAACAAGAAAGATGGGAGTTTATTATGCTTTGAATATGGTGTGCCGCAAATGACCGCCACCCTCTTCAATATATTCTTCTAACTGGTTCATAAATTTTCTCATTACATTTTGAAGAACTTGCCTAGAAATAGCGTGGATTTCATTGGCAATATTTGTTTTTAGCTCCCTTTACATTTCTAGGTTTATTGGCAAACACTTTATGTTTTAAATAGCCCCAGAGAAAATAATCTGGTGCTGAAAGGTCGGGCGATCTTGCTGGCCAAGGAATGGTACCATTCTTAGAAATCAGTCTGTTTGGAAAGGATTGTCGCAAAATATCCATGCTTATTCTTGCCGTATGGCTTGTTGCGCCATCCTGTTGAAACCAGTAATGTCCAATTTCATTTTGAATTTGCGGTAAGAAGAATATCTGCAACATTGGAACATAGCGTGCGGCAGTAACTGTTACTGTCTGACCATTTTCCTCAAAAATAAGGTCCGATTATCCTAGACGAGGAGATGGCGCACCATACAGTTACTTTGGGACAATGTAATGGACGCTGATGAATTTCGCGTGGATTCTCTTGAGCATAGTAACGACAATTCTGTTTATTTACATCTCCGTTTAAATAAAAGTGGGCCTCATCGCTCATAAACATATTGTTTTCAATACCTTGATAATTGGTACGAAGAAGGCGACAGAACTCAAGTCTATTAATCTTATCCTGATGATTTATTTCTTGAACAATTGCGATCTTGTATGGGTGAAAATTCATTTTTTTAACATTCTTCGTGTACTTCCCTCAGATAAATTTAAAACAGTAGCATGTTTAACAACATATTTTTTGGGACTAGCGATAATTGCATTTCTAACTCTGATTAGAAGATCTCGGAAACCGCTAAAGATTTATTGTTTAAATTTTGGCGCTAGGTTTAAGTGATTTTTATATGGTAAAGATCTCACGTTTCTGGGACTTCCAGCTATACCGGAAGTGTGTATACACTTGGTTATTTTAAATGGAACACCCTATATACCGTTTGCCCACGAGATCATTTTCCTGCTGCCATTTTTTTTCTATATTGATCTGACGAAATTTGATAGGGTTGTTAAACTAACGAAAAGTCATTTTTAGGTGTATACGATAGACTTTACGACTCCCAATTTCACCGGAAATGACTGGAACTTTTAATTTTTAAATGGGACACTATATATTTTTTGTTTTTGGATTTTTCAGATCATTTTTATTTGAAATACAATATTTTTAAAACAAATTATGGTCAAATTTTATTTTTAAATTAAATTTTTATTTACATCTAGAGTGCCATGATCATTCTAAAATCACCTTATACGTTACTTACTTTCAGAAAATACGAAACGATCTTATCTTTACAAACTTATTTATTAGAGGGCTCTACACTTCACTTTTTTACTTTTTTTACTCTAGCTCAAAACCAAAATAGGACCATATCAGTTTTATAATATTTCTACATGCAATATTTTAAAGGGAATTAAACGATGTAAAACACTAAGGCACTTTGTTTTCTTTTTAAAAACAACATTATGTGGGTAAATGATTTTTTTGATACTAAATGGCGCACTTTACAATTTATCGTAGTTTTTTATAAAAACAAAAACTAATTGAAGATGTTGTAAAACAATGGTTTGTGTTCCGTTAAAAGTTTAAAAATAAAAACATTAGTTTGTGTTTATGTATTTCCTATGATGTTAAAATAATTTTAGGTCAATTAATTTGAATTGAATTGAACCAATTCCTCTGAAATTAAATTCACATTAAAAGGTTTTTATAATACAGGGTCCGGCAAAAATGTATTACCTATTTTGTTTCTTTAATATAAAAAATGTATCGAGTATTCACTATGGCGATATTTTTATTTGGAAAAGTAGGCTTTGGAGAGTTTATTAAAATTGTTGACAGTTGTCAAAATGCCGCGTTGGTTAACAGAACATCGCATTTTTTGTGTCGAAAAATTTATTGAATATAATTCCATTATAGCCGTTCAAAGGTGTTTTCGACGTCAATTTAATGACCGACAGTGTCCGCAGCGGAAGACCATTACAGTTTGGATTCGTAAATGGAGGACAGGAGGATCCGTTTTAGACAAGAAGTCAAGTGGGCGGCCAAGATCTGCCTGCAATGCACTGAACGAAGACAGAGTTAGAAATGCAATTATCGCTAGTCCCAAAAATCTGTTGTTAAACATGCTACTGTTTTAAATTTATCTGAGCGAAGTACACGAAGAATGTTAAAAAAATGAATTTTCACCCATACAAGATCGCAATTGTTCAAGAAATAAATCATCAGGATAAGATTAATAGACTTGAGTTCTGTCGCCTTCTTCGTACCAATTATCAAGGTATTGAAAACAATATGTTTATGAGCGATGAGGCCCACTTTTATTTAAACGGAGATGTAAATAAACAGAATTGTCGTTACTGGGCTCAAGAGAATCCACGCGAAATTCATCAGCGTCCATTACATTGTCCCAAAGTAACTGTATGGTGCGCCATCTCCTCGTCTAGGATAATCGGACCTTATTTTTTGAGGAAAATGGTCAGACAGTAACAGTTACTGCCGCACGCTATGTTCAAATGTTGCAGATATTCTTCTTACCGCAAATTCAAAATGAAATTGGACATTACTGGTTTCAACAGGATGGCGCAACAAGCCATACGGCAAGAATAAGCATGGATATTTTGCGACAATCCTTTCCAAACAGACTGATTTCTAAGAATGGTACCATTCCTTGGCCAGCAAGATCGCCCGACCTTTCAGCACCAGATTATTTTCTCTGGGGCTATTTAAAACATAAAGTGTTTGCCAATAAACCTAGAAATGTAAGGGAGCTAAAAACAAATATTGCCAATGAAATCCACGCTATTTCTAGGCAAGTTCTTCAAAATGTAATGAGAAAATTTATGAACCAGTTAGAAGAATGTATTGAAGAGGGTGGCGGTCATTTGCGGCACACCATATTCAAAGCATAATAAACTCCCATCTTTCTTGTTTAAGAATACATGTTCCTTTGTTTTGTTTTTAAAGTTAATAAATTTTTATAAGCAATTTAAAATGGGTTGTTCATTTTGCCGGACCCTGTATT
>JACEGR010008027.1:0-41790 GCA_014170235.1 Listronotus bonariensis
TGGCTATAATTTAATTAAATACCCTGTAATATAACATACAACACGATAATTATGTAAGGTAACGTAATAAACATAAATTTATTAAGTAAAAATATTTTGCTTATAATTTATAACCCCAAAGCTCCTTATTTTCGGAAATATTTTTATGATTGGTTAACGCATGGTTACGGTTAAATAACCCTAGGGTTATATAACCTACATGTTAGCATCATACCACTGAATGAGTGTTCGTATATTTTTTACTTTCCGGTCACTTCTGATTTAACCAAAAATGGCTATAATTTAATTAAATACCCTGTAATATAACATACAACACGATAATTATGTAAGGTAACGTAATAAACATAAATTTATTAAGTAAAAATATTTTGCTTATAATTTATAACCCCAAAGCTGCTTATTTTCGAAAATATTTTAACGATTGGTTAACGCATGGTTAAGGTTAAATAACCCTAGGGTTATATAACCTACATGTTAGCATCATACCACTGAATGAGTGTTCGTATATTTTTTACTTTCCGGTCACTTCTGATTTAACCAAAAATGGCTATAATTTAATTAAATACCCTGTAATATAACATACAACACGATAATTATGTAAGGTAACGTAATAAACATAAATTTATTAAGTAAAAATATTTTGCTTATAATTTATAACCCCAAAGCTGCTTATTTTCGAAAATATTTTAATGATTGGTTAACGCATGGTTACGGTTAAATAACCCTAGGGTTATATAACCTACATGTTAGCATCATACCACTGAATGAGTGTTCGTATATTTTTACTTTCCGGTCACTTCTGATTTAACCAAAAATGGCTATAATTTAATTAAATACCCTGTAATATAACATACAACACGATAATTATGTAAGGTAACGTAATAAACATAAATTTATTAAGTAAAAAATATTTTGCTTATAATTTATAACCCCAAAGCTCCTTATTTTCGAAAATATTTTAACGATTGGTTAACGCATGGTTAAGGTTAAATAACCCTAGGGTTATATAACCTACATGTTAGCATCATACCACTGAATGAGTGTTCGTATATTTTTTACTTTCCGGTCACTTCTGATTTAACCAAAAATGGCTATAATTTAATTAAATACCCTGTAATATAACATACAACACGATAATTATGTAAGGTAACGTAATAAACATAAATTTATTAAGTAAAAAATATTTTGCTTATAATTTATAACCCCAAAGCTGCTTATTTTCGAAAATATTTTAACGATTGGTTAACGCATGGTTAAGGTTAAATAACCCTAGGGTTATATAACCTACATGTTAGCATCATACCACTGAATAGAGTGTTCGTATATTTTTTACTTTCCGGTCACTTCTGGTTTAACCAAAAATGGCTATAATTTAATTAAATACCCTGTAATTTAACATACAACACGATAATTATGCTGTAAGGTAACGTAATAAACATAAATTTATTAAGTAAAAAGTATTTTGCTTATAATTTATAACCCCAAAGCTGCTTATTTTCGAAAATATTTTAACGATTGGTTAACGCATGGTTACGGTTAAATAACCCTAGGGTTATATAACCTACATGTTAGCATCATACCACTGAATGAGTGTTCGTATATTTTTTACTTTCCGGTCACTTCTGATTTAACCAAAAATGGCTATAATTTAATTAAATACCCTGTAATATAACATACAACACGATAATTATGTAAGGTAACGTAATAAACATAAATTTATTAAGTAAAAAATATTTTGCTTATAATTTATAACCCCAAAGCTCCTTATTTTCGAAAATATTTTAACGATTGGTTAACGCATGGTTAAGGTTAAATAACCCTAGGGTTATATAACCTACATGTTAGCATCATACCACTGAATGAGTGTTCGTATATTTTTTACTTTCCGGTCACTTCTGATTTAACCAAAAATGGCTATAATTTAATTAAATACCCTGTAATATAACATACAACACGATAATTATGTAAGGTAACGTAATAAACATAAATTTATTAAGTAAAAATATTTTGCTTATAATTTATAACCCCAAAGCTGCTTATTTTCGAAAATATTTTAACGATTGGTTAACGCATGGTTAAGGTTAAATAACCCTAGGGTTATATAACCTACATGTTAGCATCATACCACTGAATGAGTGTTCGTATATTTTTTACTTTCCGGTCACTTCTGATTTAACCAAAAATGGCTATAATTTAATTAAATACCCTGTAATATAACATACAACACGATAATTATGTAAGGTAACGTAATAAACATAAATTTATTAAGTAAAAAATATTTTGCTTATAATTTATAACCCCAAAGCTGCTTATTTTCGAAAATATTTTAACGATTGGTTAACGCATGGTTAAGGTTAAATAACCCTAGGGTTATATAACCTACATGTTAGCATCATACCACTGAATGAGTGTTCGTATATTTTTTACTTTCCGGTCACTTCTGATTTAACCAAAAATGGCTATAATTTAATTAAATACCCTGTAATATAACATACAACACGATAATTATGTAAGGTAACGTAATAAACATAAATTTATTAAGTAAAAAATATTTTGCTTATAATTTATAACCCCAAAGCTCCTTATTTTCGGAAATATTTTTATGATTGGTTAACGCATGGTTACGGTTAAATAACCCTAGGGTTATATAACCTACATGTTAGCATCATACCACTGAATGAGTGTTCGTATATTTTTTACTTTCCGGTCACTTCTGATTTAACCAAAAATGGCTATAATTTAATTAAATACCCTATAATATAACATACAACACGATAATGATGTAAGGTAACGTAATAAACATAAATTTATTAAGTAAAAAATATTTTGCTTATAATTTATAACCCCAAAGCTGCTTATTTTCGAAAATATTTTCTCGATTGGTTAACGCATGGTTAAGGTTAAATAACCCTAGGGTTATATAACCTACATGTTAGCATCATACCACTGAATGAGTGTTCGTATATTTTTTACTTTCCGGTCACTTCTGATTTAACCAAAAATGGCTATAATTTAATTAAATACCCTGTTATATAACATACAACGGAAGTTTTTCACGACCTTGGTCAACTAAAAATCGTGCTTTTTGGGTTTGGACCGTGTCAAAATCGTTAACCAACGTTTCGCCATCGATTGTACTGGGCATCCTCAGGAATCTTTACTCTGCGACATTGGAACAGTAAACATTTATTTATTTGTAATTTAAGATTTTTGTGTAAAAGTAAACTGTAAAAATACGGTCACAAGTGTCTCCTAATATTTCTAATATACCTATAACTATTTAACAGTGTACAGGATATTCCATTTGAGAATAAAAATTACGTATGTTTTAACTTTCCCTCATATTTAAAAAAAAATCAAGATAGCTAATCGATGCGTTTCTGCTCGGGGAATTTAAAATTGTATTAAAAAACAATCGTAAAAAAACAAGAAGATTGCGCCATCAATGTTGCATTTTTAAACGGAACACCATATTTATAATTATATTTTTGAATTATTTGCTCAATTCTTAGTATTTTTTAAAAAGCTACTATATGTCTGCCTTTTACTGTTTTTGGTTTATTGAGGCTCAAAGAGTCATATTTTTGGCTAAAATTATTTAATTAAATATATTAATATACATTTAAGGTAATACAGGTAATTACCTAATACTTCAAAGTTATTAAAAATTTTCCCTATTGGTGGATTTTAATACTAGTTTGTGTAAAATGAATTATTTACTAGGATGAAAAACTACAAATAGTGGCGATATATTACAAGTGTGGAGAAAAATGTCAGTAAGGCAAAAAGAAGGTACATTGAAAATGTTTAAAGAAATTAAAAAAATGACTTTAAAGTATCAGGTAATCACCTGCATTACATGTACTTCTTATTTTAGTATATGAAATTAAATAAGTCAAAAATGTGGACCTTTTAAGCGTCAACGACTTAAAAACAGTAATGGATAAACATGTAGAACCCTTAATAAAAAAAAACACTTAGAATTGACCATAATAATAAATATGATGATTAAAAATATACAGCATTTTTGGCCTAAGTCTTTTGTTTTTCATGCAATTGTTTTTCGATTTTTAACTTCTCCGAGGTAAAATACATCGATTGGCTATCTTGAATGTATTTAAAGATATGGGGAAAGTCAAAAAATATGTCAGTTTTCCGCCTAAGTGGAATGCCCTGTACAAACAAAAAAACAACATGCATACATTAAGTTATAGGGAAATAAGTGTAGGAAGGCAAGAAATCAATGTTTGTCCCAAAAATGTAAAAAGATTAAGGAAAACTTACATAAATATTCCTTTTAAAATTGCATAAGAAGGGTGAAGTTTTTGCGCACTCAAGTAGCTACTTGAGTGCGCCAAAAAATTTTTTTATTAATATATCGAAAGTATTGTTTAAACGGGCAAAAAAAATTAATTGTTTAAGCCTTAAAGAAGTTATATTCACTTGCGATGAAAAAAAAACGATTTTTTAAGGATATTTTAAGTTTCTTATTAATTCAGGTATATTTTCTGAAAATTTGGACTTAATCCGTCAAATCGTATCGGAAAGATGCGCGTATTTGTAAAACATTTTTAACTAAGTGTTACAGTGGTCTTAAAAACGATGACCACGATTTCTCAAAAACAACTGAATGGATCGCTCTCACAATTTGACACAAGCTTCTTAGATATATATTTTTAGTAATTAATTGAAGGTTTTTTTGCAGTAAATTTTGGTTTATTTAATAAATAACTTTAGGCCTAAATTGGGTCCATTTGCCTATTATAAGATATTTTTCTACAAAACTTGGTATAAAAAGTTTTTAGGGTAGGAAATCGAAATATGCTAATATTTTTCTTGTAAAATGTAGAGGGAGCCACCTGCAGTCCATTGCTTAAGTTTAAAGTCTCATAAAATGTCCTTTTTTTGACTTAGTACATTATAGTTTAAGTAAAGATCTTTTATTCTCCCATATTTTTTGCACCAAAAACGTATGCCTAATAAATTTTGCTTCAAGCAACCGTTTTTAAAATATTTCAGAATAAACTAATATTTTATACAAAATTTTGCCATTGCATTTATTTACGCTTTATTTAGGTCACCTGGTAGTGTCCAAGAGGTGTGAACAAAATGCTATCACTATTTTTTGGGCCTAAATACAGGGATCTAATGCAGTTAATCTAATTCGAAAGGTTGCTGGTTTGCGAGATACAAAGTTTCAAATTTTCCAATAATTTTTTAGACTTGAACACCCAGTATCTCGCAAACCAGGAACCTTTCTTGTCCATCGTCGGGCTGTGGGGGATTTATCGCTTTTTATAGGTACTTCCATGGCTTCTGCTCTGAAGAATTGTCCAGTATAGTTCCTCCACTCACGGTTCCCAACAGAGAAACTCGTGGTTCCGCACGTATGCATCCCTATACGGTCCAACTGGACAGGCCCTGCCCTTTTCACTTTGTTCGTTTTTTTATCCCTAGAGTTTCTAGATTGTGGAACCTGCTGCCCGCGGAGGTCTTTCCTTCCCCCCAAATCTTTAAGTTTTTAAGTCCCGTGTTAACAAACTCCCTCTTACCCTGCTTAAATACCCACGGTACGTTAGTATTTAGGCTTTTAGCCTTCGTGGTTTGTCCAAAGATAAAAAAACCTTGTGACTAAGATAAATTGCATTAGATCGGTGTATTTTGGCCCAAAAATTTGTGGTAGTATTTTGTACAGACCTTTTGGACACTACCAGGTGGCCTAGATAAAGCGTAAATGAATGTAATGGCAAACTTTTGTATGAAATAAAAGGTTTAATGTGAAACATCGGTTGCTCGTAGCGATATTTATCAAGTATACCTTTTTAGTGTAGAGGTGTAAAACAAGTATGGAAAAAACAAAAACGTTTTACTAATATTTTAATATACCACGGTAAAAAAAGTTATGACACTTTGATCCTAAGCGATAGACTGCAGATGGCTCCTCTACATTTAAAAAAATATTAGCATATTTCAATTTCCCTATGTAAAACACCTATTACTACTGAATTTGATAAAAAATATTTTATTATAAATAAAATATTTAAAAATACCTGACATAACATAAAAAGTTTGACCCCTATTTCTTGCAAACGATAAATTTGTCGACTAAGGTAAATTGGGTTAGATCGTCGTATTTTGGTCCAAGGAATTTGTAGTATCATTTTGTACAAACCCTTAAGAGACGCCCTGTATATTTTTAATGAAAATTTTATGTTACAAAAAGGGTCTCTCACATTTTTCAATAAGTTTACTATTCCAAAAGTTTTTTTGGCGGTCTCATAAAAATCATTAACAATATTTGTAAAGATATGATGAGCCGTTATTTATCTTAAGTCTATGACACACCTTTATTATTTTAAATATAAAATACATGTGAATCACTCTATACCAAACAGAATTAAACGTGTAAACGCTTTGCTTTTCTACAACCTGTATTTGTATAAAAATGTTCGTCTGGCTTTAATTAAAATTATCTTTTTACAAAGAAAACTGCTTCAATTTGATTTGACTATTCAAACACAATTTGCTTGTCCTCGTGTTTACATTTTTACAGTTTTGTTTTAGTTTCATTATACGGAATTTAGAATTTGAATGGCAGTATTTATTTTAAAGATTTTGTCTCATTGTTTGGTAGGAATGTTTAATATTAGTAAAAAAGTATCGTAATATCAGTAATATACTACCTTCGTCTAATTAAATGATACCAATGTTGTATGAACATACTTAAATAGAGGTATTTTTGACAGATTTATTTTTGTTGAGGGGAGGGGGCGCTTTTATAAACTCTCCTACGTTTCGGTAATGAATTAGTCACCATAACTAATGCGTTCAGACACGGCTAGTAATTTTATCGAGTAGCGAGTAATTCAGTATTCTTGACGGGTGGACAGCTACTACACTAAACAAGCTTCCTTATTTTTAGTGTCCGCGTCCACGAGAATACTTAATTACTCGCTACACGACTAAATTACTAGCCATGTCTGAACACGGCTTAAGGTATAAAAAGATAAAATGAAAGAATTTACTTTACAAGTTATTTAGTTTAAATTTGAACTTTTTGAAATGCAGTTACATTTATTGCAAAATATAGAAATTTTATCTAAACCAGCGATGGCTGTAATGTCTGTTAATTATAGTGTTGGTCCTGTTACACATAAGACGTAGAAAGCACCCTACACCCTACGCCTGACAATAGATGTGCATTGAACGTAATATAACCTTTCAAATACAGACGCGTTCCAGCTTTTTGTCTGCTGACGTAAAATTTGCCGCGCCAGCTTACGCCTGGCCGGACGCCTGCTTAGGAACGCTTTACATTAGGAATGTAAAAATTAAAACCAGGAAGGTTTTTTAAAAATATTTAACACACCGGAGATCAAAAATTAAGACGATTAGAACAAATGTTTATACAAAGTATTTTTCTTATTTTTTATTGTAGAATCGCCCCGTAGAGTTTGTCAGCTAAGTTACTGGACATCCTGTATGCGTGTAGGTAATTTGATTGAAATTGGTGAAACATTTGATGTCAATTGGTGCCTAAACGATTGGGTTAATCGACTTTAATAAAGAGTACCGTATTTTTTAAGTTCTTGATTGTCTCTAAAAAGGCGCCCCTAACTTTGCGATATCTGTCAAAATAAAAAGTCATGATGTAAATAAATTTTATATTTCAGGTAAAGTGCCCTCTGGCGGTATTAAAAAAAGTACTTTTATCTTTTAATTTTAGAACCTGCAAAGCTTTATTTGTGTGACAAATGTCAACTAAAAAAAATAATGCAATATGGCAAAAAAACAAAAATAAAGTTAAACTTTTTATCCCCTGTAACTTAGTAACCATGGAGATTTCGACATTTCGTCAAAGGACTTACAAACATTATTTTTTATTGCAGAATGACCTCAAAAAATTTCCTAAAGCATTTTCCGAACACCCTGTATATTTTATTTAAAAAGTACATATTTGTGTTTCAGTGTTATTGTATTTTTGTTTTGCCAAATAAACTTTTTCAATATAATAAAAATAATTTGCTAAAATGTCTATTGTTGTATTGGTTGTAAAATCTAGTAACCTTTGATTTACAATAGAATGTACCCCAAAACATCAATATTTTTAATTTCTTTAATAAATTAGGTAATAATCTGCAATGGCAATAATGCCTGAAACTCGCTACTGCACATTTCTTTCAAAACTGACATGCGTCTTCCAGCACATCGGGTACTCGTATGTTTCATCTTTAACGGGATCCCTAAAATCTTAATATTTTACATTTTTAATTTTTTTTTCCTAACAATCTAGATCATACCTTACTAATTTCTTACAAATAAAATCACCATTAAAAATTTGTTAACAATAATGGAAGCTTATTACAGCGCGACAGATTAATATACCGGAGGATACCTTGTACCCGGTTCAGTACCTCCACGAAATATGAGTCCCGTATACAGGGCCAATCGTAAAAACAAAAATATATCAATCAGAAATTTTCGAGCGCGTCAAACTAGGACAGGTTAAGTTAATTACATGTAAAACAGTGTACATTCCTCTGATCTGGCAGTTTAAGATTGACATAAAGAAAGCGAAGGGCTACAAAGTTATAAAAGTCATTTTGACATTCGCAAGCTTGGCTACTTTTTTATTTTGAAAAAAATTTAGGGATAACGAAAAATATAATCCGATACGATCCGAACGATTTTCACAAGCCGAAATAATATCAGTATTTTTTGACATATTTAAAAATCTATAGCCGCTTTCCCCATCGATGAAAAGGTATGCATTATATTACATTTTTTCTTTCTATTATCTGAGCTTTACAACCGAATAGATCTTTATGACGCTCCCCTACTATAATAGCTTTATTAACTTTTACTGCTACCATACCTTTCTGAAACTAGCTATACCCACAGTAAGGACCCCTTTTAAAATCTAAACAGTTTGGTGTAATCTAAAGAAATTTGGATCAACAGTTTATAAGCTGGGTCTGTGTTTTAATAAATACTTTAAATGTTAATGTAGACAGCTAGGCCAAAAAATAAAATAGAAGGGGTGAGTGCCTGTGGCCTAATCACAGATAACTCACGTACAGTAAACATATTGAGAGTGGACGAACATGGGCACTGGGGGAATACAACAACGGCACTCCGTGCCCTCCGCCCGCATTCTGACCGTGACGCTCATTAGCTACCGTACTCCGAATGAGAAACCCAGAGAAGGTGTCGTAAATTCTTTCCGATAATGCGGATAGCCTGTATGGAGTCACTTTTGATTTACTTGCGCACAACCACGTTTTTTTGCCCATGAAATGTTTGAAAACTTTTGTTTCGCGCAGGTAATAACGTTGGCAATCCATTGAGATCAGTACTTTATTACCCTACAACATAAATTTGTTTTCACTTTTTACAAAATTACCCAAATAACTTAAAGCTTTTCTTAAAGCTCTTTATTTTTTTAATGGTGATATATCATATGTATAATTTTTTATTGTAAACTTTATTACTTTTGAAAATATGACAAACAAACCAAATTAAAAATTTGAGTAATTATTGAAGTACCGCAATTTTGTGGTAGGTTAAGGTATTTACTTTATATTCTGGGGTTATAAAATACTCGTTAAAAGCTTTATAATAATTTGCCGAAATACCTTTCTTTCATTTATTTTTGTTTTGTTCCAATATGGCGCCTTGTCAGAATGGCTTTTAAAAATTTTATTTATTTGTCAAAAATGGAAATCTTGCTCATATACTATCTATCAAAATTTCATTAGGTTATACTAAACGGTTCAGATTTTAAAAGACGGACTTTAGGTACTTACTGTAAATATGCTGTAACACTAAATATTGGATACTTTACAGAGTTGGGTCGAATACTGAAAT
Source organism: Listronotus bonariensis (assembly GCA_014170235.1). Classification (NCBI taxonomy): domain Eukaryota; kingdom Metazoa; phylum Arthropoda; class Insecta; order Coleoptera; family Curculionidae; genus Listronotus; species Listronotus bonariensis. The sequence continues at coordinate 9,868 of JACEGR010008027.1, forward strand.
TTGGTATTCGAATACGAATACGAATACTGTAAAAAAAGTATTCGAATACCGAATATTTTCGAATACCTACAAAAAAAGTATTCGAATACTCGGTATTCATAAATACCACGATTGGGTATTCATGAATACTGAAGAGCAAAAAAACCTCCTCTTTCTTGAAAAAGCAACTTATTCTTATTTTTTCTACGTTTTTCCATAACAAAAATGCAGTGGCGTACCTTGTTCTTGCTTAAAAACTAAAAATGTCTCCCACATTTTCCAAAAATAACTTTTCTGTTTTTTAACCTATTGACTTCACTTTTGGAATGGGGATACATGTTCATACTATCTACGTTTTGACAGATAGTCATGATTTAAACTGACATAATAATAGTTATTTATTAGATAAGTGAGTTATATTACATATAAGTCACGCAAGAAAAGTTTAACTCTCGAGCCCGAAGGGCGAGAGAGGTAATTTTCTTAAGTGACTTATATGTAATAACTCACGTGTCTAATACAAAATTTTATCCAACACTTTCGTATAAATCGTTTTTAATATCGAAAATAATTTGAAAACGTCATCCATTATTTGTTACTTGTCATTGTCAACACCAGCAACAAAATTTTGTATTGTCTATAATTCACTAGTGAGCTAAAGGGTACTTTAGCTCACTAGTGACTTATAGTACACTTTATATCCTCAAAATCTGATCAATTATGTAGATATTATATGTAAGTGTTGGATAAAATTTTAGTATTAGACACGTGAGTTATTACATATAACTCACTTATCTAATAAATAACTATTATACACATCCCTTTTGTGTAAAATGGAGATAAATACATATTATTTTAACCTAATACATAAAAAACATAGTTTGCAATGTCACTTTTTATATGTTGTACCAAGGTACTTGTTTTTTTTTAATAGCAAAACCCCAAAGAAGTTAAAATAATTAATTTAGACAGATTTTTGTTTGCAAAAATAAATGTATATCTGTTTAAAATTACTTACCTATTAGGACCATAGAAACAACAGATCAAGATTTAAGAAACATATTGAATTGCATTTTTTTATTTGTAAAACTAACTTTCTAAACTGTTAGTTTGCAAATGATGATATATATGACTTATATTAAATTTTACCCCGTCGTCGGCAAAACCACCGCGAACATGTTTTAACCCGCTTAAGATGCATAAAAAGTAACGTAATATTAATAAAATAAGCAAACAGTATTTAAATTCAGGATTTAAATACCAGAATATAGGTATTTGAATATCAGTATTAAAATACCGGTATTCGAATACCAGTACTCGAATACTAGTATTCGAATATCGGTATTTGAATACCAATATTCGAATACCAGAATATTCAGAAACGATATTCAGAATAAAGAATACCGAATACTGGCCAAAAGTATTCTGTCGAATACCGAATACCAAACACATAAATCTATTCGAATAGTATTCGAATACTGCACAAATGTATTCTAAATAGTATTCATACCGAGTATTCGAATACTACCCAACTCTGATACTTTACCTACTTTTAGCAGATATGTATACTATAGCCTTTATAATAAATAGGGATGACTACCTCTTAAAGACAATGTTTTTATTAAATCCAAGCCATGTCCTAAAATAACCCTTATTCCGCTAATCCTCTATAGACCTAAATGTTGCCCTGTTGCCGACGTTTAGCACTAAGGGCCATACAATAGTTTAAATTCATGACCGCTCCTAAATCAGGGACTTAGGGTCCTTCGGGACCTATATAACGCATTACCTTTGGAAATATATATACCTATAGGGGTGCTTTTTAGCAAAACAGGGCTTGGGGTAGGAAAGATAATGCTTGTTGTTTTTTTTTGTTTATGTGCGGAGAAAAGGTCATGTGTTGTTGAAAAACATTTACGTGTCATATCACCGAGAATTATGTAGATTGAAAATAGTGCAACGAAAATGTTGCAGAAAAAGTATTTTTGATCGCTTCTTTAAAAACTAATAATATGCTGTAGTATGTTTTTTCAAAGAAATTTTATTGAGTATATTTTTTTGGTCAATTATATTTAAAACTTAAATTACAAAACTCATGTGATATGAAAAAAAATACAAGTTATACAATATACTGATTAAAAAAAGCCAATTTTTTCCCTAATTTTATTGAAAATAATGTTGGAAGTGATGAAAAAAAGTCCTGAAAAACCACAGCTCTTATATTAATGTTAAAGGTGCCGCATGATACATTCTAATTTTTATTATATTAACATAAGAAAGCTTGTTTTTAGGGTTAAAATTTTATAAATTATTAATGGTTTATCAAAATGGCTAAACCAAAAATTATTCTTTTGTATACAGGGTGTTATTTTATGAAAAAAGTTCCTATAAACATATGACCGGAGTTGCTTCCTTCCTGAGATACAGGGCGTTAAAATTTTAGAAAAAAATCTGTTTTTTCTAAATATTTTTAATATACTTAGGCCGATTTGAATAAAATTTGGTATATTTATTAAATGTTATAACGCGCTTATTTAGTCCTAACCAGATTGGTATTATTGGGTCCAGTGGGGTCTCAGTAGGCACCACAACCTATATTATTGAGAAATAAAAGTACGCGACTGACTTTTTTGACGTTTTAATATTTTTTTATAATAAAGCAATTCATAGTACAACTTTTTAAATTCCTGTATTTTTTTATCTCATTTTGTTTTATAGAAAAATTTTTAAAGCTGCTTTAATTTTTTGCTAAAATATACTCATAGAAAATATGATATAAAAGCAAAAAAATAAAATAAAACAATTTATTGCCTTAAAAGAAAGTCGTGTATTTTATCTAAAATTGTCATGTTCGCCATTTACCAAGATCAAAATTGTTTATTTTTTAAGTTTATATTTTATTTTATGCCGTAGGGCTACTTTTTGGAATGACTTAAAGTCAATTTATTTTTTTCTCGAAAACTAAGCTAAATACAAAAAAAATTCAAGAAATAAAAAAGTTGTATTATTGATTGCCTAATTACAAAAAATTAACATCAAAAAAGTCAGTGGCGTACTTTTTTTCTTAATAATTGCGGTGCCCACTGAGACGCCACTGTACCCAATAATAACAATCTGATTAGGGCTAAATAAGCGCCTTATTACTCTAAATAAATCTACCAAATTTTATCCAAATCGGCCTAAGCATATTAAAAAGAATTTAAAAAATTAATATTTTTTTTCTTAAATTTTAACGCCCTGTATCTCAGGAAGAAAGCAAATCCGGTCATATGTTTATATGAACTTTTTTCATAAAATAGCATAAGGAATTACGCGTTAAATTTTTGTACCGTTATTAAAAAAACACCCCGTGTAATTAATAGGTCTTTTTCTTCAAATTTTCTCGGAAATTGCAAGATTTTTTGTATTAATGCCAAAATTTGCATTTTTGTAGAAATGGCAAAATTATTTAAAACTTCGCATAGTCCGATGACGTAGGTGGAGTATGCCTACGTCACAAAAGATACAACCTACGACATCCCTTTTCTATTGCTTGTTCCTTTGTTGTGCAATTTTTTTTTATGAAAATAGTATGCAAAGCGCTGACATTTCCAATTAAAATAAAAAAATGTGAAAATATTATAAAATCATATAAAAAGTGGTTTAAAATTTGTTTAGTATGTGTAGTATCTTTAATACTTACTTGTCAGTTAATACACAAGAGGAAATAAACCTTTTGACAACATAAAAGGCGTACGACAATACAAGTATTACATTGAATGGTAATTATATATTTTCAATAGAACACCTTCTGTATTTCTTAATATTGTAAAAATGTTTTCTTTCTCCTTTAATCAATGCTACATAAGCAATGGATATTTTATTATAAAGTTAAGATAAGTTATCACTTGAAAACAGTTAAAAATAGAAACCATCTGTAACGTCGTGTATCAGTTAAAAATAATACAATGGAAGTCCATGAAAGTAGTATTATTAAAAATCTTAAATACAGTTTCAACACCTTTTATTAACAACGAAACGTAAGCATGGTTACAACTAAGATAAAAAATTTGGTTGTAAATGCCTCAAAGCGAAGAGCTTCATAATCAAAACTATATTAACTAAAAACATTTTCCGTTGCAAATTTTTAGTATCGTAGAAGGTCCAGAATATCCAGAATTTTCTCGTAAATTCTTTTAGTAAAAATGTATAAAAAAATTAATGGATGACTGGAGCGCTTTCGGTAACCTTCTCGTTTATGTTAAAAGAACATGGAAAAACTATTGTAATATATTTTAGGAAATTATTGAAATAAATATTTATTCTCTACAATTCTATTAACCCTTAAGTAGCTCCGTGACTTTTTATTACGTAAGTAGGCGCGTGGGAATCAAATATACCCTCACACTGTAAACATCCAATAATTACTTTTACTTTGTATTTTTTTTTAAAACTGCTAAATTTTATTTTTATTTTAAAGCATTTTTATTTAATGTACGACTAATTAAATAAAAAAGTAGTCTAGGAGGAAAAAAACTTTAACTGATGTTAATTGTAATTTTAATTGAAGTCACGGTAATTATTTTTTAAAAGCTGATTATGGGATGGCAAAAGAATGTTCACATTTGGCCTGAAAAACATAAAGTGGAACTAAAAAACGTAATCCTCCTTAAAAATAACACTTAAAATAATAATTAATACCAAATGGGGTGAAATTTTTTCTTAATATGTTCCTTTTTTGTTGTATTGGAGCACTGCTCACAAATTGTTTTTCTATGATGTTTGCACACTGGCTGTATACTTTACACAAAAACTTAATGTCTGATTGTCTTTTTGTAGAAGACAAATAATACATCGGTTTTAACTACCTGAACTCTTTGCGACTCGATATACATATTGCCCAAAACTGTAACGTTAGAAACCGCGTGGGGGTCAAATTGAAACAACCGCAAAAAAAGTGAAATTTTTAAAAAATTATGTATTTTTCGTGTGTTTTTAGTTATGAGCATATACCTAGTAAGGTTTTAAAAAAGTACGTACAATTTTTTTAATTGTAAGAAAAATCTAAATGATATTACAAAATTGACAAAGCGGAGGGTCAATTTGACCCCCGCGCGCCTGTTTTAAGGTTAAATAAACACATATTTTTAAGTTTTTCACAATATCCTTAAAACCTTACATTTTGGGTACACAGCAGTAGTGTAGATAATTTCATTACCCTAGGAGGGGAGGAGATAGGGGAGGGGATTATGGAATTAATCGCTGATAAAACTTACCACTATACGGTGTGTTTTATTTAAAGACCCAGGTTTGATGTGTAATCAAAATGAAGAATGTTTTTATAAGATAATTTAAAATAAACCCAATAGCTTTTTTAGGTTAATCAAAAAACGTCAGACTAAACAAAAGTTTTATCGCTGATAATACTTTCCCTTAAAACGCAAATTAAGAATCTCGAAGACATCGAAAAAGACGATTATTTGTTTTTCGACGTCCCTTAATTAGCCTATAAGTTGTTTAAAGACCTTTATAAATACTAATTTATATCCCGGGGCATTATGAACCCTAATAAGGGTTTTACGAGTGTTTTAAGTGTTTTTTGACTCATCATTATCATTATTTTACCCTACGCTACTTAGGAACGGACTGTGAAAAAATTGACGCTTAAAAGTTTTAGCTAAAAGATGTTTTTCGACTTTTCGAAGTATCTTGGTAACTTCGAAGTTCTTTTAAGTGGATATCTTATCGTCTTGTCATTTAAAACCGAAGAGACTTGTTTTTGGACAAAGTGTTTTGTAACTTTGGAGAAAATATAACAAATTATGACTGAAGGGGGTATATTAAAATATTTTTGTGTGATTTGAGTTTTTGAAATGAACTGCTTAAAATAATAATTTTTAATAAATATTTTAACAATGAGCCTATAAGCTTGTATAAAGACCTTTATAAATACTAATTTAAATCCCAGGGTATTATGAGCCTTAATAAGGGTTTTAAAAGTCTTTTAAGTGTTTTGGACTTGTCATTATCATTATTTTACCCTATGCTATTTAGGAACGGACTGTTAAAAATTGGCGCTTAAAAGTTTTGGCCAAAAGATGTTTTTCGACTTGTCGTTTCTTGCGTAATTTCTTAGTTCTTTTAAGTCTGTTTTATCGCCTTATCATTAAAGTAGTTCTACCGATACTACAAAAGTTAAATGAGTGCTTGCTTGAACTGCTGCCAAACAAACATATTTGATATTTAATGTCAAAGGTATTATCAATTTTCTTACCAAAAGCTAAAAAAATTTAAATTTTAAACCATAGTTAATTTTTATTTTGTTTTGTTTATTTTAATTTAATTTCATCTTCACAATGTGGCAGGCTTGCTACCGTAAAGGTCAATTTTTAGTTTTTCGTTTACTTAATTTGAATTTTTTTAGATTTTTTGGTTTTTTAATCTATCTTGCCGTGTACCCAAAAATTAATATCTATTACAAAAAGATGGTCACATGCCAATTATCTAGTTATTATTTGCTTACTATCGCTATTATAAACAGAAGTTTTTTGTAATAAGAATTACCCTACTTTCTCTACAAAATCGTCTTTACTATTTTGCTGTACTTTTAAAAATAAAAGTATTTTACTTCCGAGTAATTTTTATATTTTTAGTTAAAACTTGCCCTGTATATTACCAATTAAATTAAAACTTTGGTATTTCTTCTTTCTTGTCTTATTTTGGATCATGCGACAGGTGTTTCCAAAATTAATTTTAAAAATTTAAAAATTTTTGGTCTATTTGTCCTCTTGCCCTAAAAAAACGTTTAAATATCAAAGAGACTTGTTTTTTTACTCGCCCGACAGTGCGTTTAGAGATGGGGATTTTGGGCAAAATTCGTATTAGTCTTATTGCAGTAAAATAGTTTTGATATTATTTATAATTAAGTAGAGGTACCATACTTTGCATACGCAGAAAGCAATACTGTAATATATGTACCCAGGGTAATAAAAAAAATACAAGTCAATTTTTAAAAATATGCAGGGTTGTGGTAATAATTTAAGGGCCTTTTTATAAGCTTATATCATAAAAAAAAGTTTTTATAAACATAGGTCCGAAATTGCATAGTTTTCAAGATACATGATGTTTAATTTTTTTTTTAATTCTTTATTAGTATCGTAAATATCCCTTATTCAATTTTAATACAATTTGGTAATGTTTTTGTAGCATACATTTAGCTCTGACTTTAATACATTTCTTAAGTTCAGTGGCGTTTGAAGCGGCGCGACACACGAATATTTCTGACAAAAAAGTACAACTCTTGTATTTTCTTTGAAGTATGCCAATAAAGAAACAGTTTTTTTGTCTTTTATTATTTTTCCTATGTTGCTTAGTTTTTAAGAAAAAAACATAAAATGCGTTAGGTTGCATATTTCTAAACCACTCAAAAAACAGGTGATGAATCTGGGAGGCAAACGGAAAGTATAGTAAGAATCGACCTTTAGCTGAGTTAGTATACGCTCAGTCGGCATGATTACTAATAAAAATAACTCCATAAAAAGTCGATTGCCTACAATAAAACGATAAACGGTAGTTGGGAGGGCACGGTCGTATTGTGAAGGTATAATACGACCGTGCTCTCCCGACTACCGTTTATCGTTTATTGTAGGCAATCGACTTTACAGGAGTATTTTTATTAGTAGATCATGCCGACGGAGCTTATTTGGGCAAAAAAGCTATACTTTGTTCACTCTTTTCACTTTTTATGTCCCCAAAGTCGTTAATATAGGGTGTTTCCTAACTAGGGTACTAAACTAAAGGAGGTGATTTCTTGTATCTTTCTACGAAAAAAAAGGTTTCTATAAATATATGTCTGGATTTGCTTTTATTTCTGAGATACAGGGCGTTAAAGTTTCAAAAAGTTTGTTACGACATAAACAAATACTAAGGTTAAATAAAAATACTATTTTAACAAACACATTTTAGTTAATTAAGTGTTTTTTAAATTTTTCAAACGTTTCTTGTGTTTTTGGAATTGTAAATCATGCCGTTCGGGCACTATCGACTAAAATCGTTATTTAACCCTGATGATGAGTCATCAGCACGCGGTTTGAATTTTTTAAAATTAGTATAATGTTATACCTATCGAATAACGAAAGCCGCATGGCACCATCTTTAACCATAAAGGCGTTACAGCTGTTTAAAAATAGTTGAGAGATATCAATTAGCGATTAGAGCGGTAACCCGATAGCAAATTGAGCATTACGGCCTTAGTATTGCGCTTAAAGTAATAAAACTTAGCCAAAGAATAGTCGTTAACGACAATAATTTCAAGGTCAAACTTGTCACGTGACAAACGCCATACGTCAATCCTAACATGTTAGGCACTGCGCCCTCCGCGCTTAAACCTGGAGCGGAGGGCTTAAGCCGAGAAGCTTAAGCGCAGGCGCAAAATCCTAGCGCGTGCAATTTTGAATATAGGACAATAATTTAAGGTCAAACATGTGACGTGGCAAACGCCATACGTCAAACCTAACATGTTAGGCACTGCACCCCTACGCTTAAACCTGCGGCGCGGGGCTTAAGCTTGAGTGTTGTTTTTAATAATTTTCATACACCGTATAAGATCCTTTCAGAAGTTTAGAATTATAACGTCTCTGCTAACGTTCTGCGCTTAAACCCCCGCTTAAGTCTCCTGCTTAAGCCTCCCGCTGCTTAAGCGTTTAAGCGCGGGGGGCGCAGTGTCTAACATGTTAGGTTTGACGCGTGACAAGTTCTTGGTGACTATTCTTTGGTTAAGTATTATAGTCGCTAATTGATATGTCTTAACCATTTTTAAACAGCTGTAGCGTCTTTATGGCTAAAGATGTCTTCATGCGGTTTTCGCTATTCGATAGGTGTGACGTCACACTAATTTAAAAAACTTAAACCGCGCGCCAATGACTTATTATCAGGGTTAAATAACGATTTTAGCCGATAGCGCCCGCACGGTATGACTTAAAATTTTTGCGTTTGCGCAAATCAATTTAAGGCCTTAGCACAAGTTCCTCACGTGATTTTTGACATGTGACAGGTGACTTTTGAGTCATTTGACAGATGACTAGGTGACATTTGACAAATAGGATCACTACGCCCTAAATAACGCGTTGCGCAAGATTCCTAAATTTTAAATGACGTCAGAGATTTTAAGATAATAAGCTCCTCCGGAGGACGGAGGCTAGTGAACTGTCCTATTTCCTCTACTTCAATATATTTTTAAAAATCCATATCAAATCTTAAACTGTATTTGCTTTTAAGCTTGTTGGTAAGGCAGATTTTTAAATGATTTATTTTCATAACTAAAAGTCGAACAAATACATTTTTTTTCTAAAAAGAAACCGTCTAAATATCAGCCATAAAAAACAATAGGAACTGTTTTTTATACTAATTGTGGTAAACCTTTAAACTTTAAAAAGACAAATCTTATGGCAAGACCCTTTTCTGTATTATAGAAAGATACCACATATAAAGCTGCATATTTCTAGACTGACAAAGTAAAAACAAAACGTGTTGTCTTAATATTATCTGGTTATCTGTTAGTAAATATAAACGTCTGTTAAGTTCTTATAAAAATATTAATTTCACTATTTTTGTCCAAATATCGACGTATTGTGCGCCAGTGTAGCAGCTTCTTTTTACCATAAATAACGTATAGCAAAATATCGCTGATTTCTGAATTTTATTGCTTCATAATTGAACCTCCAGTTCAAATCGAATACTAATGTATTTAGAGCCATAATATGACCGCATTGAATGTTGTGTTACTGTCATAATGCTAATGAGCATTAATAATTGATAAAGGGTCTAATTGTAGCTTAATCATCGATTGTTATGGCCCCTTTAGGCATTTCGGGATGATAGATTGTCTGTTTAAGTTTTCAGGTGCATATGTCGAGGATGTTTAAACATAATATTATTAGTATGGTGTGGTATACAGGAGTGGCCATTTGAAAAAGAAACAGAGCTAATTTTCGGTCACACCAGGTCATTTAAGGAAAAACGCTCGGACCCGTCAATTTTTGATTTTAGGGGAAACATTTTTTTGTCACTTTCACCCCTGAATTGCAACCCTATAGCAGGGGTAAGACTTACCTCCAAAATCTTAAATGGAAAAGGGGTCAAGTAATACCTAATTTTAAAGGTCTCTTTACCCTGATTATAACTGCCAAGTTTGAAGTCTCTGCTTTTATTTTCGGTGATACGACAGCTTATCAAAATTTCAATTTGAAAACGAAACAGAGCTAATTTTGGGCACACCAGGTCATTTAAGGAAAAACGCTCAAACCCGCCAATTTTTGATTTAAGGGAAAAACATTTTTGTCACTTTCACCCCCTGAATTGCAACCCCATAGCAGGGGTAAGACTTACCTCCAAAATCTTAAATGGAGAGAGGTTAAGTGATACCTTATTTTAAAGGTCTCTACCCTGATTATAACTGCCAAGTTTAAAGTCTCTGCTATTATTTCCGGCTAGACGACAGCTTGTCAAAATTTCCATTGGAAAAAAAAACGGAGCTAATTTTGGGCACTACAGGTCATCTAAGGAAAAACGCTCGGACCCGTCGATTTTTGATTTTAGGGAAGACATTTTTTGTCACTTTCATCCCCTGAATTGGAACCCTGTAGCAGAGGTAAGACTTAGCCCTGGCAGTTGTAATCAGGGTAAAGAGACCTTTAAAATAAGGTATCACTCGACCCCTCTTTCCATTTAAGATTTGGGGGTAAGTCTTACCCCCGCTATAGTGTTGCAATTCATGGGGTATTTAAAATGTTTGTCAGATCTTGAATTTTCTCTAATTTATTACATTAAAAATTGAAGTTTACGAAATCTAAGTAATTTATTAAATAAAATGGAATATGTGAAAGTAAAATTGGTTATTCTTTTATTTTTACAGCCTACTTGGGAGAAAAATATATTTAAAACAGAAATAATGGCACTTGACTTTTTTTAAATCTTCTGTGGCCGCCATTTTAAAAGAAATACCCTGTATGCATATATCAATAAAGGAAATTTTATGCGGAATACCAACATAAAAAAGTAAATACTTGTATTTAATAGGAATGTTTATGGTACTTCCGGTTAAACCGAAGTGATTTTAAGGTCATGATAATTACAAAAAATGGTAATTTATGCTATAATAATACTGTAAAATTTTAATAAGTCTCGTTTAAAAACTACAAAAAGTTAGGGGGCTAACAACATCCTGTGTCACCCTGTATATTTATCATTAACCTTAAATATTATCTTCTAATAAATAAAATATAAAAACGCTCGTAAATGTTCAAATGACGTTGTTTTTTTACAATTTTGTAGCTCTTCGCTTTCTTTACGTCACTGTCACTATCAAATTGTCAGATTAGTGGAATTTACACTGTTTATCATGTAATTAACTTACCTTATCTTAAACTGACGCGCTGGAAAATTTCTGATGGATATATTTTAGTTTTTACGATCCGCCCTGTATACGGGGCTCATATTTAGTGAAGTTACTTAGGTAGGTAAAGATGGGTCCAAATTTAATTCATTCTGAAAGCGATGCCGCCAAGTACACAAAAAATGATAGAGTAAAGAAACCCTTTTGCGAACAATGATTTATTGTTTCTAGTTTCATGCCACGTGCCACCGGTTTTATAGTAGGCAGAGGCGAAATAAGAGAATGTTTTGTAAGCAGGTGATACGTGATGTTTAAGCAATGTATTTTTATTATTTATCTAAAATATGTAATCAGGCTCTGCCCGAGGCTATGTGCATTCGGAAAGGTTTGTTTACTTTATCATTTTTTGTCTACTTGGCGGCATCGCTTTTAGAATAAATTAAATAGGGGCCCATCTTTACAAGGTATCCTTCGGTACATAAATGTGCCGCGCTGTAGTAAATTCCGAAATCCCCTCTTGGGCTCCCCTACCATTACAGTGTTTTTCGCTTTTCAATATGCACTAAGCTACAGGGAAAATCATTATTTTTGTTTTTCAAAATACTTAGTAAGTATAATTTTGTCAAAAGAAACAAAAATTTTTTTAAATAAGCAATAAAAACTTTAATTATTTTCCCATTTAGATCTTTGTAGCTACAGCGGTTTATGAAATCAATGTATTAAAGATCGAAAAAACTGACGACGTATCTTTTTTAATATTAAATATTTACTGAAAGTATTTTTACAGGGTGTTTCAGAACTATAGGATCAAACTTTAAGGTGTGATTTCTTATGTTATTTTATTTAAAAAATTCTTTAAACATATGTCCGGAGTTGCTTCCTTCACTGAGATACAGGGCGTTAAAATTTAAAGAAAAAATCAGTTTTTTCTAAATATTTTTAATATGCTTAGGCCGATTTGGATAAAATTTGGTACATTTATTTAAAGTAATAAGGCGCCTATTTAGCCCTAACCATATTGTTATTATTGGGTCCAGTGGCGTCTCAGTGGGCACCGCAACTTATATTATTGAGCAAAAAAGTACGCCACTGACTTTTTTGACGTTTTTATATTTTTTTATAATTAAGCAATTAATAAAACAACTTTTACATTTCTTTATTTTTTTGTATCTACCTTCGTTTTCGAGAAAAAATATTAAAGCTACTTTAATTTCTTCTAAAAAGTACCCATAGACAACATGATATAAAAAGCAAAAATTAAAATAAAACAATTATTTGCCTTAAAATAAATTAGCAGTCGTGTATTTTATCTAAAATTGTCATTTTCCCTAATTTACTAAGATCAAATTTCTTTATTTTTTAATTTTAGATTTTATGTTATGCTGTTTAGGGCTACTTCTTAAAATTACTTAAAGAAGCTTTAATTTTTTTTTCTCGAAAACAAAGCGAGATACGAAGAATATACAAAAGACTAAAAAGTTGTATTTTTAATTGCTTAATTATAAAGAAATATAAAAACGTCAAAAAAGGCAGTGGTGTACTTTTTTTCTCAATAATATAAATTGTAGAGCCCACTGAGACGCCACTGGACCCAATAGTAATAAATTGTTAGGGCTAAATATGCGCCTTATTACTTTAAATAAATGTACCAAATTTTATTAAAATCTGCCCAAGCATATTAAAAATATTTGGGAAAACCTAATTTTTTCTTAAATTTTAACGCCCTGTATCTAAGTAAGGAAGCATCTCCGAACATATGTTTATAGGAACTTTTTTCATAAAATAACATTAGGATTCACACCTTGAAGTTTGATCAAATAGTTTTGAAACACCCTGTATATGTATATGTATAATTCTCATTCCTAAATCGTTTTTTTATCTTATTTTCATCACTTCGTTTGCCTAAAAATGCGGTATCTTACGTGTCTCTAGTGCTTTATACTTAAGCTTTGCTCCACACTCGAATCGAATACTAATGAATTTAGTGCCGTAACGCGACGCATTGAATGTTGTGTTGTTGCTGTAATTCTAATGAGCGTCAATAATTGATAAAAGATCTAATTGTTGCTTAATTATTGATTGTTGCGCTCGCCGTAGATGGGGGAGTTGGGGCGCTCGGGTACGCATTTCTAGATTAGTAATAATTCTTGAGTGTTATTTGGATTGACAAAAATAAGAAACGGTATTTTTAAAATTTAATTGGTAAATTTATATTATAGAACTATGCAAATTATTATTACCTATAAATGGGGGAGTTGGGGCGCTTGGGTACGCATTTCTAGATTAGTAATAATTCTAGAGTGATAATTTTACAAATAGTCGTGTTTCTACAGGGAGAATAAACCGTTGGGGTAATTAATTGAAAAAAATATTTTTTGACAAAAATTAGAAACGGTATTTTTAAAATTTAATTGTTAAATTTATATTATAGAACTATGCAAATTATTATTACCTATAAATGGGGGAGTTGGGGCGCTTGGGTACGCATTTCTAGATTAGTAATAATTCTAGAGTGATAATTTTAGAAATACTCGTGTTTCTACAGGGAGCATAAACCGTTGGGGTAATTATTTGAAAAATATTTTATTGACAAAAATTAGAAACGGTATTTTTAAAATTTAATTGTTAAATTTATATTATAGAACTATGCAAATTATTATTACCTATACATGGGGGAGTTGGGGCGCTTGGGTACGCATTTCTAGATTAGTAATAATTCTAGAGTGATAATTTTAGAAATACTGTGTTTCTACAGGGAGCATAAAACCGTTAGGGTAATTATTTGAAAAATTATTTTATTGACAAAAATTAGAAACGGTATTTTTAAAATTTAATTGTTAAATTTATATTATAGAACTATGCAAATTATTATTACCTATACATGGGGGAGTTGGGGCGCTTGGGTACGCATTTCTAGATTAGTAATAATTCTAGAGTGATAATTTTAGAAATACTCGTGTTTCTACAGGAAGCATAAACCGTTAGGGTAATTATTTGAAAACATTATTTTATTGACAAAAATTAGAAACGGTATTTTTAAAATTTAATTGTTAAATTTATATTATAGAACTATGCAAATTATTATTACCTATACATGGGGGAGTTGGGGCGCTTGGGTACGCATTTCTAGATTAGTAATAATTCTAGAGTGATAATTTTAGAAATACTCGTGTTTCTACAGGAAGCATAAACCGTTAGGGTAATTATTTGAAAAATATTTTATTGACAAAAAATTAGAAACGGTATTTTTAAAATTTAATTGTTAAATTTATATTATAGAACTATGCAAATTATTATTACCTATAAATGGGGGAGTTGGGGCGCTTGGGTACGCATTTCTAGATTAGTAATAATTCTAGAGTGATAATTTTAGAAATACTCGTGTTTCTACAGGGAGCATAAACCGTTAGGGTAATTATTTGAAAAATATATTTTATTGACAAAAATTAGAAACGGTATTTTTAAAATTTAATTGTTAAATTTATATTATAGAACTATGCAAATTATTATTACCCATACATGGGGGAGTTGGGGCGCTTTGGGTACGCATTTCTAGATTAGTAATAATTCTAGAGTGATAATTTTAGAAATACTCGTGTTTCTACAGGAAGCATAAACCGTTAGGGTAATTATTTGAAAACATTATTTTATTGACAAAAATTAGAAACGGTATTTTTAAAATTTAATTGTTAAATTTATATTATAGAACTATGCAAATTATTATTACCTATACATGGGGAAGTTGGGGCGCTTGGGTACGCATTTCTAGATTAGTAATAATTCTAGAGTGATAATTTTAGAAATACTCGTGTTTCTACAGGAAGCATAAACCGTTAGGGTAATTATTTGAAAAAAATATTTTATTGACAAAAATTAGAAACGGTATTTTTAAAATTTAATTGTTAAATTTATATTATAGAACTATGCAAATTATTATTACCTATAAATGGGGGAGTTGGGGCGCTTGGGTACGCATTTCTAGATTAGTAATAATTCTAGACTGATAATTTTAGAAATAGTCGTGTTTCTACAGGGAGCATAAACCGTTGGGGTAATTATTTGAAAAAATATTTTATTGACAAAAATTAGAAACGGTATTTTTAAAATTTAATTGTTAAATTTATATTATAGAACTATGCAAATTATTATTACCTATAAATGGGGGAGTTAGGGGCGCTTGGGTACGCATTTCTAGATTAGTAATAATTCTAGAGTGATAATTTTAGAAATACTGTGTTTCTACAGGGAGCATAAACCGTTGGGGTAATTATTTGAAAAATAATTTTATTGACAAGAATTAGAAACGGTATTTTTAAAATTTAATTGTTAAATTTATATTATAGAACTATGCAAATTATTATTACCTATACAATGGGGGAGTTGGGGCGCTTGGGTACGCATTTCTAGATTAGTAATAATTCTAGAGTGATAATTTTAGAAATACTCGTGTTTCTACAGGAAGCATAAACCGTTAAGGTAATTATTTGAAAACATTATTTTATTGACAAAAATTAGAAACGGTATTTTTAAAATTTAATTGTTAAATTTATATTATAGAACTATGCAAATTATTATTACCTATACATGGGGGAGTTGGGGCGCTTGGGTACGCATTTCTAGATTAGTAATAATTCTAGAGTGATAATTTTAGAAATACTCGTGTTTCTACAGGAAGCATAAACCGTTAGGGTAATTATTTGAAAAATAATTTTATTGACAAAAAATTAGAAACGGTATTTTTAAAATTTAATTGTTAAATTTATATTATAGAACTATGCAAATTATTATTACCTATACATGGGGGAGTTGGGGCGCTTGGGTACGCATTTCTAGATTAGTAATAATTCTAGAGTGATAATTTTACAAATACTCGTGTTTCTACAGGAAGCATAAACCGTTAGGGTAATTATTTGAAAAACATTATTTTATTGACAAAAAATTAGAAACGGTATTTTTACAATTTAATTGTTTAAATTTATATTATAGAACTATGCAAATTATTATTACCTATACATGGGGAAGTTGGGGCGCTTGGGTACACATTTCTAGATTAGTAATAATTCTAGAGTGATAATTTTAGAAATACTCGTGTTTCTACAGGAAGCATAAAACCGGTAGGGTAATTATTTGAAAAACTAATTTTATTGACAAAAATTAGAAACGGTATTTGTAAAATTTAATTGTTAAATTTATATTATAGAACTATGCAAATTATTATCATCTATACATGCTATAGATCGATGTTTGAAAAGTAGGCTTTGGAAATTTTTGAAAATTTGATAACAATATATTGTCAGTAGGGGACCTACAACCAAAATATTTTAACAGTTTTAGCACTTTCAGTTATACTGGATTTTAATGTAAACTTATAAACTAGTTTAATTGGATCACCCTATAGGTAATTTACATTCTACGTAAAATTCCGAACATATTTTATTTATAGTTTTCTATACCTAAGTTTAACCATTCTTTGACTTACTTTAAAATTTTATGTCAAAAATGACGTTTGCAAGCCATAACATAACAATCATTTTTTGTTCAAACAAAAGCCTTTAATACAAGTAAGGTGTTGAGGTTATAAATACAAAGTGGTCAAAATTAATACGTTAAAAATTATAATTTTATGCTTTATTTGTTTTCTGGGAGATTAAATTTAAACAAAATTTTATTTGGCTTTTCTCCAAAAAATAATTAAAAAGTTTATTTAACATTTTAAGAAAATTAAAACTTTTGTACATTATGAAGAACTATTCTGCTCTTACACACTATAATAAAAGTTATGATTACTTTTAAACAAAACAAATAATGAGATATTTAATATTAAGTTACTTACAATAAAAATGTTTCAATTTATCAACAAAGGTTGATTAGCACTCGGTTAAAATTATTTTAATTCAATAAAATAAAATCTTAACAAGACGCCAGACGGGAACTGGGCCAATAGTTGCATCTCAAAAATGTAGTAAATAGATTACCAAAAATGTGGTAAACAGTTTACCTATAAACTTATAACAAAACTAAAAATTAACTAGTACAAGATATATGTAAACTTTTACAGCAAAAATGTAATAAAATGGTCAAAAAGAAGTGTACCAAATTTTTGTGCGAATATATGGAGTGGCAGAAAAAGTTATAATAAAAGGCATATTTTCTTAAAACATGTACTTTGAAAAAAAACATTTTTCGACATAATTTTATGTGAAAAAAATTCTTAATTTCTTGCATTTTACACAGGAATGAAAAGGAAAATACCTACTAAAAATTTAAAAAAACTACTTAACTATATATACACGATCGGAGTAATTTCTAAGGATTGACTTAAATCAACAATGTGCTGCGATACTTAAAAACCAACAGCAATTACAGCAAGGAGTACAAAACAGTTACTTTAATAAGCCAAGTACCACAGTTGTTTCTAAAAATTGTTGACTCCAGAATATACACGTTTAGCCAAATTAAAGAGTATACATATAGGACAGTAAAGCAACAACAGAGCGTGAGATAATATGCCATGTTACATGCCGATAATATTTATTTACCTGATAGTGATCTACACGCGTTAAAACGTTATCTTTTACGAATTTTTGTGTACCTTTTTATTGGGCTGAATGTGTATCCTAAATGTGAAAATAATATCTGCAAATCTCAGTTTGGGTTCAGGAGTAGTTTCAAAATTAAGCATTCAGGTCCTCATATATTGATGTCGGGATGTAAATGTTGACGTATATACGTGCTTTCTCGATTACGAAAAATTTTTTTACACTGTACAGTACGAAAAGGTATTGCTTGGTTTAAATAGTATAGGACTGGATAGATAGACTAATAGTTGATTTGTATTTTTACCAGAATCAGAATTGACGATCGGATAAACGAAAAAATCCATTATGAGAAGAGTTTGACAAAGGTGTAAGGACCTTCGCTTCTGTTCGATTAATATCCAAAAACGATTTTTAGAGATGCTAAAAACAGAAGAAATAATTGCCCACGGAGAAGTCATCAACGTTAACAACTTAAAGTACGCTGATGACACAGTTTTGGTAGCAACAAATAAAGATGACTTACACTATTATCAGCAGAAACAAACCATAACAAGCTAATGGGATTTAAATTTAACATAAAGAAAACTAAATGGTTAAATATTAGTAAACACAAAAATATACAACAACCTACCTGATATCAGAGTTAATGAAGTGATAGTGGAGACATACAGATATTAGTGGATATTAAGGTTGTTATATAAATAAAAAAAGGGTCTTATTTTATGAAATCCACACAGAACTAGAGGAGGCCTTAACAATATTTAGGAATATGCAGAAGGTCATAACTACCAGAGCGTTAAGAATTTCTTTTAAAACTACGTTTACTTTGCTGCTATGTTCTCAGCATTTCATTCTATGGAATGGAAACATTGAGTTATACTGAATCAATGTGCAAAAAATCGAGGCGTTTAAAATGTGGGCTTATCGCAGAATATTAAGAATGGTTTAAACAAAGAGAATTACAAATCAAGCGGTTTTTGCAGCGTCTTAACAATAAGAGAGAAGTTTCAAAACCATAAACTAAATAAAAAAAAAACCTTGCACGAGTAATAGGAAATGAAAAAAAAAAAAATTACATATTATTATTCAGAGAAAATTAGAAGAAACCCGTGGTCCTGGATGGTAAAGAACATCTCCTTCTGCCAGTGGTATGGATTCAGCACCACAAAATTCCTTCGGTCCGCTGTGGACATGGAGAAGATCATGCGACTGGTCTCCAATAGGGCTGGCAACCGAAACCGGTTTTGATGAGTAAGCAATTGAACGGAAAATCCTATTGAGTGCCCTAGATTCCTAGATTAACCGGTTTTCGATTAACCGCGGTTTTGGAAAAAACCGAAAACCGGTATTCGAAAACCGGTATTCGAAAACCGGTTTCGAATATCGGTTAACCGGTATTTGAAAACCGGTTTTCGAATACCGGTTAACCGGTTTTGAATATCGGTTAACCGGTTTTAAAAAAGCGGTTTTCAAATACCGGTTTTTTGGATAATCGGTTTTCGAATACCGGTTTTTGGATAATCGGACCAAAATCGAAAAGCGGTTCTTCGAATATCAATTAATAGGTTTTTGGTTGATTGCGGTTTATATCTTAAAAAAGAATGACTGCTCATTTGGTAAAATTGGATATTGGTTAACAGATTATACAGGGTGGTTCATTTAACCTTAGACAGGCAAATAACCAGAAAACGGCGCATTTTAGAAGAAAATGTTTCTAGTAAGAATTGTTTAAAATAAAGAGGCAAATTTTATGGTATTATGTTTTGAGAATCGTTTTCGGTTTTCGGTTTTAAAGACCGTTTTCGGTTTTAAAAACCGATTTCGGTGTATCTGTTTTGAAAACCGTTTTGGGTTTCGGTTTTAAAAACCGGTTTTTAATACCGGTTTTTAAATATTCGGTTTACCGGTTCTAACCGAAACCGGTTTTTAAAAACCGGTTAACCGGTTTTGATTTTTCCGGTTTTTGCCAGCTCTAGTCTCCAATGTTCTTGAAGAACCAGACATTTAAGGAACTTAAAGTTTTAAATATGTTTGTAATAAGATTTAATTTTTATTTTACTATTAACTGTAGATAACAATAAAAATAATTAAAAAAAAATCCCTTATAAAATCCTAACAATGTAACAAAAGCATTAGGAGAATAAAATATTCTGTTCTTTCTCTACAAAGAGAAGAGAGGAAACTTATATTTATTATTAAGTACGTCTCCTCTTTCTGAAATACAACTTCTCGACTTGTTGTTTCGGACACTGGCCACTTTTGCTTCTGAAATCTAAGATTTATAGTATAACAGTGACTAGGCCCGTTTTTTAAATTGATGAAGCTGAATTTCCAAAACGAATCTGGATCCTTTCTTTTCACACACTTTTCGCGTCTGGAAAGTTTTGGGGCCAAAATGAAAGTTTAGGATTTTGGATAACTAATTTTTGTTTCGTTGAGAGCTTTTACTTTTTGTTTTAGGAAAAAGTTTGTGTGTTAAATTAGGGAGTTTTTTTGCGAGTTTGGATCTTAATATACAAAACAAAATTACCTATTAGTTTAAGGTGGTCCCATTTTACCGATATTTTTGGTAAATAAAATATTATGGTGAAAATAGGAGATGGCAGTAAAAGTATTATACATTTTCGGCATATTTTGCTTTTTTAAAACATTTAAATCTTTACATCTTTTTTACATAAATGGCGTCCTAATTTACCTAAAGCTTTAATAGTATATTACATTACAAGTGTGGAAAATCACTATTTTCACACGGGTGGAAATATTGTAGCACGAGGCGTTAGCCGAGTGCGACAAACCCAACAGTGTAAGAAAGTCATTTTCACACGAGTACTGTACACTATTGTCCTACGACCACAAATTAAAACACCAAAAAAAAAAGTTTGTCTTTACAGAAAAAATAAAAAACAATTGAGAACTTTGCAACACTAGGGTGATTTTTACTTTGTAACACTAGTGTGATATGTACTTTTCCTCACTACTATATTATACTGTTTTGACAATATTTTTACATCGAAAATCACCTACTTAGAAGCAATATATAACTTTTATCATTTTGGAATTTAAAAAGGCCCTCACTTAATAAAAATTGTATGGTTTGGTTAGGTAATAACGGTAATAGTTTAATACGGTTTTCTGCTATTTTAAGGGTTTTTAAAAATTATTGATACTTACATATTTTAGACACTCTTCTAAATAAAACGTAAGTGGCGCATATCCAAAATATTCCGTTTTTTAAAAATATCAGTAAACAAACTTACGGGACCGGGGAGTGAAAAGGGGTGGGGTAAAATTGGTAAAACGAGTTAATGAAACTAAACATCACATGTAAAATTACAGTTTTTTCCTCATATTTTAGAGGAAAAGATAAAAAATATGAAAATTGTAAATGCATAACCTAAAGTCCTAAAAGTAAGAAAAAAAACGACTACTAAACGTCAGTTATAACATGCAAAATATGGAAAGCATTTGGCAACGTCGGAAGAGTATGATTCTATTTCTGAATGGATAAAAGAAAGTGTATTAATAAAGTGTGTATTAGCCTCAGGTTTAATTAAGGGATCGAAAAAAGTTTTAACTAGTTGTTTAAGTACACAAAGACAGAGAGAAACGAATTTGATCTATAGGAGTTTTTCTCTCTGGCGCTTTAGGTCGAACGGTCAAGCGGCAAGGCTGTCTCTATAAAGTGCGTGCTCAAAGGTAGGAGGGAGATTTTTAATTTCATCTACTTACCTGACAACACTGTGCCACTGAGCGAGCAGTCAGTGAAAGTGGTTTTTTGTGGTTATGTCTATTTTTGTTTATGTTTTTATTTTTTTCGGAAATTTCATTATTACTCTTTTAAATATCAGAACAAAGCTTATACTGTGTAGTAACTTAATGTTGGGTTCTACTGTTTAAGGTAAGTAAAAGTTTTTTTACTGTCACTACAATAAATATGTCACTTGCAATACCAATAGCAGTTTTTAGAATGACATCATAATATATATCACACGAGTGTTGTAAAGTACTTTGCAACACTAGTGCTGTAAAGTACTTTGCAACACTAGTGTGATATAACGCATTTTCTATGCATGAAACCAGTCTGCTATTTGCTATTTTCACAAGTGGTCGTAGGAAAAGAACTATACCACCTAGTCCGTCTCGTCCATTTATAATATTTTATTTTTATTGCACAAATATTTAAAAAAAATAATTTTTTAGGTTGCTTTAAAAATATCAAAAATAATTAAGAACGTTATGTCTGTGTTTATTAAAACAAAATTATTTAAAATTTACCCATATATTCGTAATATCAATTTAACTATTGTATTAAAGTTTTGTATCCAGGTTCTATTTATACACCAGCGTAAAAGAATTAATTTTTATTTTATTATTTTTTAAGTGAAATATAAAACTTATATCAAATAAACAGGGTGTTACAAATTCTATGCATTAGCATTGCTATCTCGGTAATTATAAGAAATAAAGAGTAAGTTAAATTATGGCAAAGTTGCGCATTTTAGAGCTGAATAATTGGGCAAAGAGAAATTTAAAAAAAATCGGTTAATTCCGGGGATATCAGGTAAAAAATTCAATTATCCATTTTATTTTCAACAGGGCCTTACTGTTATGGAGTATTTTTAGTACTCTTTTAATGCACTTCTTTTGCTTTTCAAGAAAATTTTTATTGTTTTTTTTAAATAATCACCAACAGGGCCTTAAAAAATAAAATGAATAATTATTATTTTGTTTTTAATTAGCGCATTAGTATGCGCAACTTCGACTTAATTTAATCAACTCTGTATCTCTTATAATTACCGAGATAGCAATGATAATGCATCGAATTTGTAACACCCTGTATACAAGATCTTATTGGCCTGAAAAAGACACTTTGATAAAAAAAAATTGTTTTTTGAAATTTGCAAAAATAAGTTGTTTTTATTTATTTACCCTTTTAGAAAAGAAATTGTGGTCCGTTAAGTTTGTTTAACTAGGGATTTTCCTATTTAAGATTTTCAAATGCTCATAATTAGAGAAAACGGAAAATATTTGGCAAAACTTATGATTGGAAGAAGACTGCTTTTTTCTATATTAAAATTCGTATTATAAAAATTGTTTAAAAAAAAATAAAGAGTCGTTTATTTAAGTCTTTTACCGTGGGTACTTAAAATTGTTTTTAAAACAGCAAAATATTATTATTTTTTAAACTTTATCACCCTAGTACCTTAAAAGTTATTCTGGTGTTGAAATAAAACAAGTTTAATTTCTTTTATAGTTTTTAAAATTTACCTGGTTTAGGAATATTTACTACAGGATTTTTTAAAATTCAAATTGTTTTCGGAGTTATAAGTATTTTGCAAACGCGACATCCAAACTGGCCTCGTCCAGAACTAATCGAACAACCTCCGAATAACCGTTCTGAGATACGTGCATCAAAGCTGTTCGATTGGAAAAGAAAAACGCGGAAAATCGTTTTTTTAAGTCAAGAAAGGTCCGATTTATGATGCAGAAATGGCAAATTAAATAAATGTAAGTCTAAAATATCATGACTTAGACTGCGAAAAAACTTCTTTAAAGACTTGTCTAAAATATGATAAAATACAGGTATTCTACTCCTGTGATGCATCATGGGTAATGTGTCAAGCGGTCGCCCCACCACGAGTGTGTGTCAGACACACTTCCGGCAAATAAACTATTTTTATGCGAATTCTTCCAGTAATACATATATATTTTTTTTAACAATATATGAGGGTTGTGGTACACATTAGGTATCCAAATGATTATCACTTTTTGAACAAAAACTATTGTTAGATAGTCAATTCTTAATATAATAAACTAGGGATTAACGAGTTTATATGTCCTATTAAAACTTTCTTTAACGTAAAAACATTAACAAATACTAAGTTAAATAATAAAATCATTGTTAAACGCGGCTTAAAACAATTTTAGTGTAAACCGACAATTCATTTTTATTATTGATTCTTGCAGCAGTTGGAAACCGTTTGCAAACTATCAAACCATGCGCATGAGACAAAATACGACGGATTTTATCTCCAGCGCATGAGTCTGACGGTTTTCAAACAGTTTTCCACAACCAAATATTATTTTTAGTAATAATTATAACAAAACTAAATAAAATTGTTAATAACATTACATTATCTGTAAAAATTGAAAAATAAATACTAAAAAAAAAATTGGTTGTCTGCAAAGTCGGTTTACTGACGATGGTTGAACATGACAACATTATAAAAAAATACTGATAGAATGGTTGCATTTTTCAAAATAAAATTAAAGAATTCACACCACATTCACTTTTCATTGCACTTCATACTTGACGAAAACATGTAAATGTATTATTGTATAGCAGGCAGAACCGCTCAAAGTAGAAGAGAAACAGATGTCGAACGCGGAGGCCCATTGTGCCTCTTCCGCGCTCTCGCTTGCACTTTAAGCTTTAAATGGAACGTCGTCATAAGTCATGTTTTTTTGGTGCGTGCAGCCGGCTCAATCAAATTATAAGACGTTATGACGTCAAAATGTGCATTGACGGCGATTCGTACTTAGTACACGCCGTCAGTGATCGGAACGCATGTAAAAAACGACTACGCCAGGAGTAACATGGTATAAATGATATACCATCCGCTTGGGGAAAACCTGTTTAACCGGAGAAATTGAGGACACAATAGAAAACAATAACGTCAAGATTTTTACTTGATTATTTTTATTTAATATTATTGAAGAAATGTAAAAATAATAAATACTCATCTATTGTTGAAAAATAATTTTTAGTATTGGAGGAGTTCGCATTCATTCGCTTGGTCTGGCATATTCGTGGTGGGGCGAATGTTTGACCATGATGCATCACAGGATTAGAATACCTATTTTTATCATACCTTAGACTTGTCAATTAAAAATTAAAATTAAGCTTGCAACGTTGTTAAAAATCCTCATCGGCATAATTTTGAACTAGTATAAGAGTCCATGACATTTCATAGTCAAGTTTTTCTTGCTGTTGTTGCAGTTAATATCGCGCTTTTTAAATAATTTTTATAATTTATTAAATAAATGCAATAAAAAATACTAAAAGAATTAAACAAAATATTATTTGGTTTTCTCCAGAATAGAATTAAAAAGTTTATTTAACATTTTATGTAAACTAAAACTTTTATACATTATGTAGAACTATTCCGCTCTGACACAATATAATAAAAGTTAATATTACTTTAAAAGAAATAAAATAATGAAATCTTTAATATTAAGTTACTTACAATACAGAGGTTTCAATCTATAAACAAAGGTTCATTAGCACTCGGTTGAAATTATTTTAATCATCTGGCGTCTTGTTATAGATTTTATTTTATTAGATTAAAATAATTTCAACCGAGTGCTAATGAACCTTTGTTTATAGATTGAAACCTTTGTATTGTTAAGTAACTTAATATTAATTATTTCATTATTTTATTTCTTTTAAAGTAATAATAACTTTTATTATATTGTGTCAGAGCAGAATAGTTCTACATAATGTATAAAAGTTTTAATTTTCATAAAATGTTAAATAAACTTTTAATTTTATTCTGGAGAAAAAGCCAAATAATATTTTGTTTAAATTTAATCTCGAAGTAAACAAATAAAGCATAAAATACTAAAAGAATTAGTCTACAATTTGTGCTAAGTGTTTTGGTGGTTTTCATAATAGATTCCGTAAACAATTCTGCCATAAAGCAGAAGGTGCAAAGTCGGATTTGTTATGCCTGCAGTTTAAGTGTAAATATTCAAGAACTTTTTGTCACTTTATATAAAATTACGCGGAACGTTAGCTAATAACTACTCTTTGTATTATTTAGGTTTTTAAACTATAATGCCTAATATTTTGTTTGAAATTAAATGCCTTGTTATCAAAAGTGCTTTTGCTTCTAGCCGAGACACAAACCCAAAATCGTATATTTCTGTAAATATGGTAAATATTTTTGACACTTTTAATCTAGATACCAACTTTTATCAGCTGATTAACCAAATTGCAACACTGCTGGTCCCTAATTTGAATTACCAATATTCGTAACTAGCCGCATTTCCAAATTTTAATTTTTACTACCTACTTTTAAAAAAATCAAAAATAGTCAAAAAACGTGGAACACAATTTATTTTTGAAGTCGCCATTTTGTAAAAAAATTTTTTTATTACTTTTCGTAGTTTTACATAGCATCATTACTCTGGATTATTTTTTTCTTATATTGCTAGAAGGATTGTAATCGTGGGCATGGTCACGTGCCAATTTTTTGAGACCCCGCACTTTATCAGCTGCTAGTTTTTTAAATTTTATACCTTTTTTATTTTTACTGTATTTTTCTAATGTTGATAAATTACCCATTAAAAATAGAATGTAAACATGGCTAATGCCTTTTTTGCGGCACTTTAAAAATCATCAAAAATTCATGCCCCTACAATATTTTATTTTACTTTTTAAACACTCTATATAAAAAAATATTTTATGGTGCATTTTACTATCACGCACTCAGAACTAAAAAAATGTATTTCAGTTTTATAAGTTTTTTTTCTCACGGAAGTATACTAAAAGTGGTGACGTATACGATCCAGTAAAATATTTTGGGACAAATTTTTCCGGGTAATAATACGAAAGCATGCCTCTATAAAGATAAATCCGTTTTTATATTCTATAAAGGAGATTTCTTGGACGTAAAATTTTATTATCCAACTTTTTATGTCGAACTTTTGAAGTATATTATTCAATCATTTTCTCATAAAAGATATCATGTTGTAAGATTTTATTATTTGTGTATTTATTCGTTTTATTACTAGCAGTTTTAATTGAATAAACTAAATACACTGTTCGGACAAAAAAGCATAAATAACTACATACAGGGTGAGAAATTCATTAATAAAATCATTAAGAAATGAACTGTGGAACCAATACTGCGAACACCTGAGGAAGATACACTCTTTCTCTTAACGATTTCATATACAGGGTTAGTAGAAAAAACCGGAACGGTGGATTATCTTAGCAACCGTTAAATATAAATGATTAAAATTTCCTAAAAAAGGGTAACTGAACATGAAGAATTTAAAAATTATATTTCCAAGGTTGCCAAGCTTATAGCTATCTCTCTGATTGGGAAAATTTTGATATTATTAATGGAATACCCTATTTTTTATTATTGTAATCTATTGCTTGTATCAACTTTAATAATGACATGATATTATTGTTATTTTACTCCTGTCAATTTCGAAAATATGGCATTAAAAACAGAAACGACCAGGTATGGCCAATTATCTCAAAAACAATCCGACCGGAAATTCGTCAATTGCGATTTGTTATAATTACATTTCCTTATTCCCTTTTCTTGACTTTTTTTTAAAGAATCTTAAAGACGTCGCAAAAAAGCTATTCATGAATTTAGACGGCCCAGTTTTACCCCTGTACTAATTTTGACGAATATTGGTTGGATCGGTTTTTAGATAACTGATGATACAGGAGTTAAAAACGTAATATTTGGTCTGGAGGTGTATGCTAACCTTGTATTAAAGGAACATTGGAAAGATTTAAAAACTTTCCTGACGCGGAATCAAAACGGTTTACAAGTCCGGAACAACTCCTTAGGATCATCTTTACGAAAACAAAATCCAAATCATCTAAACAGGAGAGAAGAGTGTATCTACCAGGTACCATGTGAGTGTGAGGAAACATAACTCCCGCTTAATGTAAGAATTATTGAGCATAAACATCGTACTCAGAAAGGCGAAACATCTAAGTACGAAATCGCTGCCCACGTTTGGTCTAAAGAACATGTGATTAAGTGGTCAGAAGCTCGGGTTGTTCACAGGGAACCTTATTGTGAAAAAGCGAAAATTTAAAGAAGCAGTCTTTATTGAAAACAACCAAAATAACCTTCGTAAGCAAAGTTTGGAAATACTGTCTATTTGGAAACCATTCCTTGAGCGCACCAATGCTGGCGTCCTAAGTGGAACAACCCCATGCACATCGCACCCAACTTGGTCACGGGTTGTTGGTCTACCATAGAATTTTTATTGTGTACATTTCTATTTGACATAAATATCATTCCATTTATGGATCAGATGTAAACCTACCATTAGTTTTCACTTGAAAACGGACAGAGATAGGACTGCCCGAAACGTTATGTGAATAGTTAAAATAAAGACAATGGAAGTTCGATATTCATTCGTGAAAAATCATTGTCTACCACTTTCAAACAGATTAACATAGGGTGTTTAGGAACAACCATAGGGGATAAATCTTCACAAAAAAATAAAAATAAATCTTGTTGGTCCTGAACGTAATACGTGGATTTCGCAATTAAAAATTTGCTATTTCCAAATTTCTTAGAGGTATCTAATTTATATAAAAGTACAAAAAACGATTATTTTTCAAATTTTATGCTTTCACACTTAAAAGTAATAATTTTTCTTAAAGTATTTATCTACAAGTTTTTGTTTATTTTTCATTGGTAGAATCACCTCTTTAAGTTAAGAGTTACTGGAACAACCTGTACAGAGAGTGGGCCAAAATCGACCTTTTGATAGGAAACTCATGTTTTTGTACATTTACAGAAAAACTGACCCCCACTTTACAAGAAGTAAATTTCAATCAAATTTACTAGTAGAAACCACAATTCCGCTATCTTGCGTCGTTTACTCTCCTTTACAGCGATGTCTCTAATTTCTTGGCACGTCTCTTCTTTAATCCTTTATTGCACTCTTTTATTTTTTATTTTTTTTTAATTCTGTAAAAACATTTCTACAGCCACTTTTTATACAGATTGCAGATATAATTTTAGTTTTTTTCGAGGATTGTGTATTTTTATTTATTTATCTACTTTTTAAAATTTTAAATGAAACACCCTGTATAGTTTTCCATATTAAAATGGTCAAAACAACATTTTCAAAAATATGTTACCGCTTCCTTATATATTCTCCAGTCGTTTCTGATATATTGCACAGTTTGTCATTTATAACTGATATTGTAGTTGAGATGGTAGGCCATGAAAAAGTAATTATGTTTTACTTTAAAATAATCTCGTTATAACTTCTGGTTTTTATGGACTGCAACCTGACTGGGAAACCACATTTTATTAATAATTTAATAACGCAAATAAGACTAACAATAATCCTATTTTATAAGCATTTTTAAATTATTTTGAGTAATATTTTTGCCCTACAAATATTTTGATCGGAGTTTTCTTAATACCGTAATGTTTTATATAAAAAACAACCATTATTCTTTTTGTATACGGGTAAGTAAAACATGGCCATTAAAAACAAATACAAGCTAAAATTAAACCCTTTTATCTAACAGCTGGCATTTTATTTTTTCATATTTGTCTTTAATTTACTAAAATATAAAAAAATGAGTTGTGTTTTGTTAATGATTGTCATAAATTGTAATCTAGTGACTCAGGCATTCCGACTATTGGCGCGGTGATTAGCCGTGTGGTACAGTTCTGTTAAGATGGCTAGAATTGTACTTTTGTGTATTTTTGAATAGTTTACTTTTATGAATATAGTTCTTAAAGTGCATTAATGGCTTTTATTGTTAGCACAACAATAATACATATTTTTCTTAAAAATATGAGGAAAAACTGTTATTTTTACTTAGTTTTACATGTGATGTTCAGTTTCATTAACTCGTTTTACCAATTTTACCCCACCCAGCACCCCTTTTCACTCCCGGTCCCGTAAGTTTATTTACTGATATTTTTAAAAAACGGAATATTTTGGATATGCACCACTTACGTTTTATTTAGAAAGAGTGTCTAAAATATGTAAGAATCGATAATTTTTAAAAAACCCTTATAATAGCAGAAAACCGTATTAAACTATTAGCGTTATTACCTAACAAAACCATACAATTTTTATTAAGTGAGGGCCTTTTTAAATTCCAAAATGATAAAAGTTATATAATGCTTCTAGGTAGGTGATTTTCGATGTAAAAATATTGTCAAAACAGTATAATATAGCAGTGAGGAAAAGTATATATCACACTAGTGTTGCAAAGTAAATATCACCCTAGTGTTGCAAAGTTCTCAATTGTTTTTTATTTTTCTGAACAGACAAACTTTAATTTATTTATTTTTTGGTGAATAATTTGTGGTCGTAGGAAAAATAGTGTACAGTACTCGTGTGAAAATGACTTTCTTACACTCGTGGGTTTGTCGCACTCGGCTAACGCCTCGTGCTACAATATTCCCACTCGTGTGAAATTAGTCATTTTCCACACTTGAGTTAATTAAACTACCTTTCAGTTGCTTTGTTAATAACCATTCTTTTATTTTTAGGTAACATAGCTATTTTTTTAATAATGATATTAGATTGATCTTTCGAGAACTATTAAAGTTGTCTTTCTGAAATCAAGGTATTACTGTTAATAAATTTCTGCATAACACTAACTAGTTGGTTTAGTTACAATCCATTTACGTGTTAATAAAATCTTACCAGATTTACTATTATGTTGCGGTTTTAATTGTGGTAATTAAGTTTATTATTTGTGTTTATTAAATGCATCAAATAAAGTTTCCATTAATAAAGGCAGAAAAAGACCTTCCTAATACTATTGAGATATTCAGGTATTACAGAGTGGGCGCTTTAATAATCAATAACTAAAGTCATTTAGCTAGATATGAATCGTTAAAAATCGATATACTTCGGTAGCGCTCGTCAACGGAAAGTCTTCCAAGAGGCGCAACGTTGTTGCTGGTATTTCAGTTTTGTGCTTCGTGTGGTTTGGGTAGGGTAGGTTTTTCTTGGCGTATTATTTTTACGGACGCCATTTGACTGATTCAAAATGGCGCGTGTAAAAATCTTAATTTATTTAAAAACCAAATATTTTATTTCGTTTTTCTATGTTTTTGGTTTGGTTTAGCGTTATGCAGTTTTATAATGGCCTACAAACGTACTTTACAGGAATGGGGCTTTAAACAAAGTGTTATAGAAGCTTTTAAAGGTAAGCATTAAAAAGATTTGCAACTTCTTAATTAATATTGGTAATTATTTATTCTTTTATTTTTCGATTAAAAAAAAATACTCACTTGTTCTAGAGGCAGTTACTGACATAAACCCTTCGAGGGAGCAAGAAATATCGTTTTTTATTTATTTATGAATCAACAAACTTTCGGGACCGCGAAGTGAATTGTGTGCTGGGCGAACCTTTTCCTGTTCCGTGGCTGGGCGGGGTAAGTCCATGGTAAAAGACGATGTAAAGTGAATGTCCAGAAATTAAAGCAGGTTCAAAGGTTTTGCGGACACAAGTTTTTAAAATTTTTAAACGTGAATATTTCGCTTTTTATGTGCTATATTAGAATGCCTCTTTACTAATAAAATTTCAGAAACTGCTCAAATTTTGATCAAGCGAAAACGTGTGAACCCACTTTAATTTCCTGGGCATTCACTTTACCATGGTTTACCCGCCCAGCCACGGAGAGGAAATGGTTCGCCCAGTAACTAATTTTAATCGCAAAATAAAAGAATAAATAATTACCATTATTAGTGAGGAAGTTGCAAATCCTCCCCAATGCTTGGTTTTAAAGCTTTTATACTTTTTGATTAAAAGCCTTCCGACTTCCGGTTTGTTGAGCCCGTTAAGCTACTGCACTACAAACAAACCACAACTAGCAATACGAGAATAAATATTTGGTTTTTAAAAATACATATTTTTACTCGTTTATCAGTCAAAGTGGCGTTGGCTAAAAATAATAAGCCAAAAAAAAACCTACCTCATCCACTGTATCACACTTATCTCGTAATACATACCTATACATACAAATTTATAGATTTTAATTCCTAATACTTCTCCGTATACTCCTTGACCATATATATTTTACCAATTTAATTTGCTACAGGAACTAGAGCTTATTTGCTGAAGCAACTAAAAATATATACTACGTAACTAAGGCTTATACAGGGTGTCTCGAAAGGTAAGGTCAAAAATGGTAGAAATTGATAGAGTGAGCCAAAATAATGTTAGTACTTCATATAAAAAAAAAAAAATTCTATCGCGCTTTCTTAGGGAGTTATTGACGTTTAAAG